>JARJEC010054050.1:0-54111 GCA_030264575.1 Tachinus sp. AB-2021 | reverse complement strand
AGTTTTGAAAAATACAAAAATAAAAACTATTTCAAAAAGTATCATTCTAAATATTCTAATAAAACTATTTAACATAAGTAAGCAATTTTCAAAAAATAATTTATTATAAATTTATTTGTGAAAAAATGTTATGCAAAGAATGCAGAATGAATTTTAAAAAAATTGAAAACTTAGAAAACATGGTATTTCATCAAAATCACTAGAAATATCCAAGCGATTTTCAAAAAATATGTATTACTAATTTTACTGAATACATTACTTTTATATTAATAAAATAAGAAAATATAATACTTAAATGCAATTAAAGTTTGATTTGCAAATTACAAAAGACTAGAATATTCATTTCCATATTAGAAATATGCATTAAAATCGTAAGTGGGAAGTGAAACACGTCTATAATTAAACGATCGAAATCACTTAATAGTGATGGTTCTTCTTGATTATTCAATGAAATATTGAATGTTATTTACGTAACCATTTTCAAGCATCGTTAATTTGATTAAAATGTTATTTATAATAATTATCCATTTAATTTCTAAAATATTCATATTCTAAAAAATTAAATTTAATATGCGTACTTTATGTAATTTATCACGCTGACCTTAAACCAATTTGCGGCACAAAGTGCAGCGGCGGATTCGTTTAACATTTAACGCTTCCAAAACCCTGTAATTATTTCTGCAATTTTATAAAATATAAGTGCATAATAATAAACCACATTTTATGTGATATTTATCATGAAGGTTAAGATTGCGACAGTTTCCAGTGTACAAGAAAAATATAATGTGTAGTAATTATAGCAATATTTAACCTATCAATCTTATTTTCACACAATCAACATATAATTAAATATAGCAGTATTACTTTTCAATAATTCTATATAACCTTTTCCAGATTTTATAAGTTTGTGCTAAATAAAGTAAACTATGATTACTTAATGATTAGTATAAATCTGTAATTATATAAATAGAAGAAAAAAAAATTTAGAGAATGTATAAAGTACATCTTAGAACTGGCTTTCCTCCAATAAATAATCGTGACTACCGCATGTGTGGGGTAATGAAATGGGGTACAGCTCTGTCCATTATTCAAGCAGATTTATTTCTTCGAATACGTAATTCTCTTTTGTATTGCTGAAAATTAATGTTGGCTTTAATATGTCCATTTTAATGTTCTGTACTTTTCTAGGCCTATAAATAGATTGAATTTATTATAGTGCTTACACAAAATAACCAAACAATTTTAAACAAAATTTCCTGTAATGAGTAAAGTATTCTAATTTCCGCATTTTTGCATTATTTATTGGGTAGCAGTGAAAATATTCATTTCTTTAGCAAACAAATTTATAAAGTGGTGCAGTTTTGTTGTAATAATAGCAAAATGATTTTTCGGACAACATTTGTAAATTTTTGAAATAATTATTAAAACAATCCTAGCCTTAAACTGGGTATTCTCAGGCGTTCTATTCAGCCAAATAACATGATAGCACGCCAATAGAGTGACGTGTATGAGGAAGCTCTACTCTATGGGATTTGAAAGCCCTTGAATGTTATTTTAGAAAATAATGCTTACAGTTTAATAAAATAATTCAAAATAAATGTTATGCTTGTCTGGCACTATGCAATTTATTATATCAAATGTTGTACAGTTTATTACAATACGGCAGATAATACGAGCAGATAATAAAATGCCGTATTTCAATAACATTTGATATAATAAATTGCATAGTGTCAGACAGGCATTAGACTAAGTTAATAAATTAAAATATGCAATATTTCAAAATAAATTAACGGAAATTTAAATAATAAAATCAATTCTCAGTGACTCATTCTTAATATCTTAACAGTCAGTTAAACAGTTTAATAAGATCAAATTAAGGGACTGTCAATCAATGCAATTACAACTGGCTTTGTGTCAAATTATGCTTTTAGAATTGATATTAATTGCTCATATTAATTTATTGTGTTAGAATTGTTTACTTTCTTCTCCGTGATATACAATAAGCAATTGAATGTGATGCTATTTCTACAAATATTATTGAAAATAATTAATAAATTAAACAACTTTTTATATATCTTATCACGAAAAAACACTTTTCCGTTCGTTTTCATTCAATTTTTGAAAATAATTATTATTACAGGAATTAAAATAGAACTTTCTTAATTCACATTTTAAGGGATACATAACTTAGATAGTAAACTATAAGTTTTATTACATATATTTATTTCCGTTTATAGAGATTGACTACTTCGAGTTTAGCGTATTAGGCTCCTTTAACACGACTTTAACACGATGTTTAAGAGGCGTCGTGTCTAAAGACAAAAATTGCTTTATGTTTGTATCCGACACGGTATTAATGACGCAGTCTTTTTTCAAACTCAAAGAAATGATATACTAAAAAACTAAAGATGACATCCGACAAGTCTAAAAGCTACAATTGCCTCTTGTCTCACTGGGATTTTTAGGACTCACTTCAGCCGGATCATTTAGTCGACCCAGACGACTGCAATCAGACAGCGTGTCGTGGTCGGATGGTCCGAAAGTACCTACTACTCATCAGACACGACGCCCGTCAGACACAATCCTACTCAACTACACAACTTTGGGTACCAATAAACATCGGTAGTTTATTGGTTCACATATTTTTGTTTTGTTTTTATTTTTTGTTTATTTATTTAACGTCGGCCTTATCTCATATTTGGACTATATCGAACTTTTGTTTATTTAAAAAATAAAAAAAGAGTTGCAAGCAGAAATAAAACATTTATATTTGAAAGTCTTAACACCGAAAGGAATCAAAATCGAGTTGGATGAAGTTCATGGTATATGCGTTGGCCAATCTATAAATCGCGTAAATGATTTAAACTGTGAATAAAACATGGATTCGGTACTAAACGAGACAAAAGAACAGTCAAAACAGTGGACTTTTGAAGGCAAACGGGCTTAGAATTTAACCATTTTAAAACCAAAATCTTACTTTTTTAACGGGTTGAAAAATAGAAAACCATATAGATATAAAAGGAGATTAAGTTGAAAAATGACATAAAATACTTTTGTATCTTTTTCTAAAGATTTATTGAAAAGCCCTCGTAGAAGAGCAAAGAATTAAGAAGGCAAAACAGTTATCGATGATGAAGAAGGAAGGAATATATGGGAAGCACATTTCAAAGAACTCCTTTTGGATGAATCTCAAGAAGGTTGGATAGCAGGCAAACCAGAAGTAACTGATGACATAGAAGAACCGACACTAGAGGAAGTCAATCAAATAATTAAAAGCTGGAAAAATGGAAAAGCACCAGGAGGGGACAACATTAACATGGAACTGTTTAAATATGAAGGCAATAAACTACAGGAAGAATTATTCAAAATTATTCTGAAGATATGGAAAACAGAACGTTACCGGGCGAATGNTCAAAAACTGGAAAGAAGTAACAAAAGATAGGACGAAATGGAAAAAAATACAGAGGAAATGTGGCAGGAAACCGGGACTGATTCACCCATAAAGTGAATCATGAGAGCTCCAGAAGGAGTATAATGCGTTGATGATGATTACTGTTGACTAAAAAACAACCTTCCCTAGCTAGTATAGTAAAAGATGCTTCGACGTAATTATTAAAAAAGAAACCTCTTCAATTTGAAAAATTGTTTTCAATATTTGTTTCATCATAAACTATTTTGCTGTATTCTATTCCACTAATGCAACCTCTGTTTTTACTTTTTTATAATTTTATTTGTGCACTCTTTTGATTTCATATTCTATAGGACTACATGCTCTTCATAAATAGCAATCAATTTTATATTGTTATTAATATTACGTTTGGATTTAGCAAAAACAAGATTATTTCAATCTTTCATCAATTTATTGCGTACTGGTATCTTGACACTCACGTACCGGTACCGTACCCACAGGTTGGGAACGTCTGAACTGAATCAAAATAATAATTTTCATTTTGTAAAGAATATAATTATAATTCAATAAAATCAAAAACATGTGAATTTCAACCAAATATTTTAGCTGATTTTGTAAAAAAATGCACTCATAATAAAAGTGAAACCTTTGATTAAAGCAATTATGAACATGTCCTTTTTGTTATTTTTATAGCGAGATCAATTTAAGAAGACATATAAATATAATATAATATTTTGTATGGGGAAAATGTTTATTTGGCAGGGGTAAACTGAGTCTGACTCCTTTTTTAAAATTATTTTTGTTTTTGACGCTATTAATCGTGAGAAAACCTCTGAAGATCTGGAAGTTAAATAAATTTCTGTGGCTCCTGCGAGATATCGATTTGTGTATAAAAACCGTAATTATTTACGCATAAGGCTTTCTGATTTATTCTGCTGAGAGAGTTGCCGAACTTGGTAATGATGTAGATAAAGAGAATTTTGAATTATAATAAAACATTTTACTGCTAAGCAATTTTAAAACATACTTTCTTTGTAGTAATAAAAAGATATTTTCTTCTCCCTTAAATAGGTACAATTACCTTTAAAAATTTCTCCAACAGAGGACTCTTAAATATTCAAAAAACACACGCGGACATGCGTTCCTTTTCCAAATAAAAGATTCAATTTTATTATAATGTTTATACTGAAAATTAAATGTCAACGTCAGTTTCCATTTTTTAATCCGTCATATTTAATCACAGCCATCCTGCCACTCATTCAACTTAAAAACAAAGGTTTTAAAGCGCCACATTAAACGTTTATAAAAATAATAAATGTATTAACATTATAATAGATTTGTGCTATGATAAACGACGAGGCGCACTTTTGAAAACATTTTCTGTTATCGTTTCTTTTTTAGAAATGTAGAATAGATTATTTACTATTTCAAGATAATACTACCATTTAACATACAAAATTATTAATTTAATTTCATTAACAATTCCTAACTTAACGTGCGCAATTTATGGGGTGAAAATTTAATTTGCAACAGGATCGCATATGTTTAATTATTCTACACGTCTAACACGTGCTCTCCTAATGAGTAAACTTCCTGTCTGTACCAGTTTAGTGGTTCACTATACCAAATTAGTAACACCAACCATATGTGTCAGATCAACGATGGCAAACTTCAACTTAAGTGCACTTATAGATGAGTCGATATTTTTCAAAAAGTCTGGCGATTTATATATAATTCGATCTATACGTGAAACATACATTAAAGTAAAAATATAGTATGAATGAAACTTTCTATTGTATTAAATTCCAAGGAAATTCATCGCGAATTAAAAATGGTGACATTATAAAAGATTGGATTTCATAACAAGTAAATAATAGTTAAACTTATTGCTGTAGTAAATTTAATCATAATTGACAATTAAATAAAATTGTAAAAATCTTTGAAAATATAATAGTAATGTGCCTCTAATTTCTTTATAAGCAATGAAACTGTATTTTTTGTGAGAGTAAAATGTCATGTCTAACTAACTGTTAAAGTTGCCTTTTAAAGCGCGAAATAAATGCAATTTACAATAAAATTAACACATTAAAACTGTTCATAACTATTCCACGTAAAGCAAGTGGCAATAAATTTCTCAGGAAGTGATAAGACTGCAGACAGAATAAAACTTATATAGGTTGCGGTTGATGGAATTTTCTGATGAATCAAGTGCATTTCTTCAAATATTTGATTTATATAAAAGATGATAAGAAATAAAACTTTTGCAAACGACTACGTATGTTTACATATTTAATTACACAAGAACGTAGTCAGGCATTTAAACTTATTTTTGGTATATACCTGGAGGCCATAACTGCGGTTAATTCCATATCACCGTTGTGCCTGTACAAACGTTTAATTACCAATAAGGAAATAATAATTTTATTATTAAAATCTGAAGTTTCAATGCAAAAAAATGACATTCTTATAAATTTGAAAAGTTATAACAATCGGAATTGTAAGCAGTTTGATGCAAAATATCTCCTTCTGAATAATTGTATTGTGCTACTTTTACTTCATTAAATAAATTATAACTAAATGAATATTAATAAATTTCTCATGGATTATGACCATAACGATCATTATGTTAATTAAATATTTCAATGCTCAATTCATATCGACACACCTGTTTGGCCTTAATGCTCATCAAAGTATTTATTGGGATGATAAATAATAAACCGTATAAAACAATATGGAAGTTTAGTGATTATTACCCACACTATGTAATAAAGAGAATTATAAACACAGATTGAATGGAATATATTGTTCATTAGTCATCATGTGTTTTATACTCGGAACTTTAGCTTTGCAGGACGGAGGATGATCACTGTGAAAAAATGTTGACGGGAAGTCGAATAATGCATTTTTGAATCACCGCGAGACATATGTCATTGTTTTATTGTTAAAGTGCATTTACTTTATTGTAATTTAATCGATGATTGATGATTTTTCATGTTTCAAAAATTTGCTATATTACTGTTAATCTTTTTTTCAAAAATTTGCCTACGTGAGGGAAGGAACAAACCCAAAAAAATCATTAATAGTATCTCGAAAGCATTTCTGAACACCAAAAAATACTCTTAATATGATAAAAAAATGTTTTATGACCTTATTGAATTTAGAGGAATAAAACAATTATTAACACTGAACAAAACAGCAGATGATTTAACTTTGATGTCAGTTTTCTCCGTATTAGTTCCTTTCTATTTAATTCATCGCTCATCTGCAATAAATTATCAAAAAGAACATATTAAATTTAAATATTTAAATATAAAATTCACTAATTCGCTATATAAAAAAACAGTTTCGGCTATATTTTGTATTTTAAAAACTAAATTTGGAAATGTCGACAAAATCTAAGCACATATTTTTAATACTCTTGGCACAGTAGAAAACTGAATGTGTTAAAGACATCAGAAAACTGAATAATTTTATGTCGATATTTATATTATCAACGTGAGGTTATTCGGTTAAAATATTGAATTGAAAAGTGATCAGGAGGTTAAAATACAGCAAATTAATTTCAAAAAAGATTATGCCAACAATGTTGTTCTGACAATTTGGATTTCGAAGTTATTACAAAAAAAATTTAACAAAATTTCAAAAGTATTTGTCGGAATCTGAAGGGATTCCTAGTAAGGAATCATCCAATGAAAATATCGATAAATATGCGCAAAAGCGAATTATACCGCATGACAATCTTTCATCAGGAACAAATCTAAGTAAATTAATAGGTTTTTTAATTCTTTCAAAAAATATTTATAATGGATCCAATATTTACTAGTTGTGCATAAATACGTTTATTACAACACGTATAGATAAAATAGAAACAATGAGTCTATTGAGTATTTTATATTAAAATAAATTTAGTTTACAAAAACTTTTAATTCGTTAACTTTTATTATTCATTCAAAAAAATTCGTTTAGCGGATTTAAAATTTTTGCGCAATTCATTTAAATGAAAATTTGATTTGTGTTCAAGATTAAGTACGTAGTTCAAAACTGACCAAGGAGATTACTTACTTGTATAACTTGATTGAGATCTTCTACATATACGCTTTCAGTGTCTAATACTTCTTGAAGAACCCTCAGTTCTGGGCTAATGCTTGTAGGTTCTCCAATTCCACTATCAGCGGATCCTGGAATAGAAAAACACTAATTAATATCATATTAACCACATTGTAACGGAAAAGAATAATATTGTATTTAAAATAAGTCTATACATGTGCACAAAATCGGCGATTACGCGTAAAAAAATCGAGTAAAAGTGCGTTTCCCGTGCAACCACCATGTAAGCAAGGGTTACCTCATAGGTTGAGAACACATACCTGCGGGTTTGGTAATAATTGATAATTAATTTTCGCCTTTTGTATCTGCTGATTTATTAAAGTTTCCTATATAATTTACTCAAAATTGTTACTTTATCTACAACCATTCGACCAACGTTCAGATCGATTTGTCATACCAAAGTAAGACTTTTTTCATCCAACTTTTTTTTCCAAAAATGGGTATGAAGATCTAAAATCCGTATTCACATTTATGCAAAAAATAAGTTAATCTGAAATGTTTGCTCTTCAAACTACATATTTGCCTATTTTTCAACAAATGTATTTATTAGCTTGAAAAATAAGATATGTGCGTTTATCGTCAAACTTGCTAAAGTTGGCTCCAATTTTGGATAAATACATCCCTCCTCCCAATTGTCAAAAGTTTAAAAAATATTCTCGAAACTAGTCAAAAACAATTCCACATTCCATAAAATAACAAAATAAAATTGATAAAAAATAGAAACAAATCTTCGTTTTTATATTTGTTTTAGTTTTTTTTATTGTTAATAAATAATTAATAATTAATTAAAGTATCATATTTTTATTTTATTTCTTGAGAAGAGGGAATAATACAGTTAATAACAAAATTTTATTTATATCTTATCACTTATAAACGTTTCGTACATTAAACAAAAACAAAAAGCAATAAATAAATAAATAAATAAATACATAAACACACATTGTTGGATTAACAAATGTTAATTTTTTCAATGATTGACACTTTATGTTATTATTATTGAAAACTCAATATAAAATTAATTATACGATATTCGTAGTTGGAAATTTCAGTAACTAAAAAAATAAATATAAGTAAATTTAATATAGAAAATAAATAACATCAGCTACCTGAACCTGTACAGAGTGACGACTATTGTAAGTAAATAAAACTATTTCTAAAAGCTGTAACCAGTTAAATGCATTCAAATATGGTGGCAAAATTATTGTTATAATTTCAATTTCAAATTCGCTTCGTACATACAAAATTCACTCTTTAGTATTAGTAGCAGCTGCTATTTGAAATAGTAACCGACTTTTGCAAATATTAGAATCGAAAAATATATTTTTTTTTAATTGAAAGTAATAAATTCAATGAACATAGAAAATTTGCATACATTAATATTCCTATACACGATACTACATTGTAATGTAAGTAAACGCATGGATTGTATGAATAAGTAATGAGTGATTCGTGCTAATTTCAAAGGGATGATTCATGGGAATAATCGAGGTAAAGCAATGCCATTATTAATGAACAAAGCAGAGTAAAATAATCAATGAATACAATGGTCCTTCGATACAGTAAATTAATTTGTAGTGGGAAGACTACGTCAGGTAATTTTAAACTTGTTCAGTTTCTCGTAAACTGAACAGGTATAGAATTCTTCAAACATTTCCGAAGGCCGGAAGCCCTTCTGCGTTTCGGTCTAGATCAAATTCTTGGAAACAAAACTCCTCCTTTGTATATTTAATTGGAGATTGCCCTTTTCCCATACACAAAAAACTAACAGCAATGCATATTTTATTATGAAATTGATGCTTATTATAAAACGAAACGATTTAATATGTAAATATGGAAAATTAGGATATCATTTGCATTTGCACAGTGAGTCAGATAATAACGCTTTTATTTAGTAAAACTCGCACGCATATCGAATGCTGCGTGCTAAAGAACACGTTTTTAATCTTATGCAAAATGTTATTAAATTTTAACGACTTACTTTAGATCATAACTAACCAAATCGCAAAAATTCAACTAGGCTATAATCACGTTTATATCAACATGTAATACGAGCAATTAAGTACAATAATTTCTTTAACTTTATGTATTTGAATCTGAAAATTTCAATAAGTGAATTATTTCAACATAACTCATATCCTATTAGCAGAATTTTAATTATTTTTCTAAATTTATTTATTGTGTAAGATTTCTACAATAACGACGTCCATATATTGAATGAGCACGAATATCGGCCGACTGGACATTTAAATTGATCGATTTCATGAAATACTATAGTAATTTATAAGCTACGTGATAAACCTTATAAAGAGTGTTATAATTACAGTCTGCGAGCCGAAATTGATGAGGTCGTGTCCAAAATTATGCTTTTTAAATGCATTATATTTATATACACTGTAGATAGTTGAATGAACTTATAATCTGTGTGAAACAATATTTCAACATCATTTTGACAAATTATTTTCAATATTGTATCTAAATATTAACTCACCTTCTAAATTTGAGCAAATGCACATTTTGAAAACACTTTAAATCATTGCTTGACGAAGAGATCTTCGCTACACTGAGAGATTTGGGGTTTAAGCATCTATATTTAAAATAACTTCCCCACTTCGTTTTAACTCCAAATTTTAAATGGGATTTTAATTTTCATCCAAGGTTGCAAACACAGTAATCATCCTACTTTTATCTTAATTATTGTGATTCGTTAGGTATCAGTAACTTTAAACAAGTTATATTCTTAAAACTTAATCTGTTAATAGGATTACCTCTAGGCGCCACACAACTTAATACTTAATATTCCTATAAATAAAGTACAATATCATTGTAATAGGTATATTGCTGATTTTAAATATTTACATATAAATATAAGACTTAATTTACTATTGCTTAACATAATTGTCTACTAATATAATTCAAAAATAGTTATTTACATTCGAATGAGGTAAGTTATATTTTACATCACTACAACCACATGCTTTCACTAATAGAAATATCTTTTATAAAATAAAAATGCTTTCGAGAATTAATCAACATCAAGCAAAAATGATGAATGAAAAACGTCAGAACCGACATAAGTATCTAATGTCATTTCATTCTCTCATTTTTATATTAAACATGTAAACGAACATAGGATATTTACCTCTCGCCATTTTCACTATATCAAGTATATATTACAGGTTAAGAGTAATAAAAATTAGCCAAAAAATATTTTCAAGATCCCTAACTTATAATATTCATTACAAATTCAACAATAATTTATTGTAAATATAATCAATTAATCTTATAGTTTTAAATATATTGCTTTTATTGAAATCCATGGGAAATAATATTTTTCCAAAGATCAAATTTATACTCACACTAATTTGCATTTATAATTCATTAAGTTAGATCATTTCTTTCGATTGTCAAACAAACATATTCTATACTCCCGCACACAATTCTTTAATACTGATAAAAATTGAAAACATTCTAAGTATTTGACAAATTTCAGAATAAATGTGGTCAGTAATATAACCTAAACTTATCTAACCTAACCTAAAACAAAGTGAACTAACCAAACATAAACTAACCTCACTTAACCCAACCCAAATCAATCAAACCTAACCTGGTAAGTCAAAGACAAAAACTTATCTTTATGACAAAAACCGATCTTTGTGACAAAAACCGATCTTTATGACAAAACCGATCTTTATGACAAACCCCATCTTTATGACAAAACCGATCTTTATGACAAAAACCGATCTTTATGACAAAAACCGATCTTTATGACAAAAACTTATCCTTATGACAAAACCGATCTTTATGACAAAACCGATCTTTATGACAAAAACCAATCTTTATGACAAAAACCGATCTTTATGACTAAAACCGATTTTTATGACAAAAGCCGATCTTTATGACAAACTCCTACATATCAGTACGGGAATGGCCACTACTTTTCGCGGTCAGAATTGAACCACTAACTTGATTTTCTTTACTTAAATGCACCACAAGATGGTGCGCTATGATAACCAAAAAACATGTGCGGACTTTTCGAACCGTATAAGCAAATTCTTGATCATTTTTGTAGAGAATTTTCACAATTGTTGCTTGATATTGATATAATTCTTCATAATTAAACCTCAATATGTTCTCTATATTCCCCAGAAAATGCCGCGAAATTTATAATGTAAAATATATTAGCCGCACTTATTGCAGTAGCAATAATACATTTTTTGTTGTCATCCATGCTCGAAATGTTGGGGTTAGGTTAGGTTATATTATGTTAGAGTTGATAGATGTTTGGTAACACTTCTAGTATACACTCCCAAGCGTTAGTTTATGTTAGGTTAGAGTTGCCAGATGTTTGGTAGCACTTCTTGTGTACACTCCCAAGCGTTCGAAGTCATGCTGGGTGTGATCACGTCACCTACACACATGGTGTGTATACCATATAATCCCGCGGTTCTCTAACTGTGGGGCTCGCCGTAAGTGGCTGAGTGGCAAAGAAAATAAAACTAAAATTTTGTTTGGTCAAAACCCTAAAAAGGTCATAATATTTATGTACATTTCTTCTGAGAACTAAAACAAAAAAGTCATCAACAATAAAGATGTGGGGGGAAGCAAAATAATTATAAAAATATGGATAAAAGAAAAGCGCGAAATATATAAGATTGAGAACCGCACCATATACTAACTCTCCGACTTTTTGAACGCACCCCAGACGTTTTCATAAAACGGTCTGTCAAATAATAACAAAAAGTGGGGTAAATATTCAACCTTTCAATGGTACAATAGATGGGTGGGTGGGTCACATAAATATTAAACTATTGATATAGATAATTGCACTATTATTAAAACAACTTATAACAATAATTTAAAATATATGACCCGCCCGCCAACCCACCCAGCCGCTGTGTCTTAAAAAAATTGATATCCCCCCCCCAGTTGTGATTTTTAATCTCTATTAGCATATAAAGTAAATGTTAGTTGTCAAATAATTACAAAAAGGGAAGTTAATATCCAACCATTTAATGAAACAACAGCTGGGTGTTTGGGCGGGTCACATAAATTAAAACTATTGGTAAAGGTATACCAATATTTTTGAAATATTTAACCTGCCCACCCACCTAGCTGTTGTGTTATCAAAAAATTGGATATTATCCCCACCTGTTGTGATTTTAACTATATCAGCATAGAAAGTAAATATTAGTTGACAAATAATTACAAAAAGTGAGGTTAATATCCAATCTTTTGTAGACAGAATAGCTGGGCGGGTGGGCTGGTCTCATAAATTAAAACTATTGGTATCGGTAGTTGCACTAATATTGAAACTACTTATACTAATATTTTTAAATTATGTGACTCGCCAACACACTCAGCTATTGTATAATCAAAAGAAGAATATAATCCCCATCTATTGTAATTTTTAAACGACTGTTTGTTGATACAACGCAGCATAATGACTTGGGCAGAAAAGAAATCCTAAGGCAATAACATGCGCAAGTTACAGTCAAAAGTTACTTTTAACACCTCACTACGTCCTAAAATCCAAACGTTTCAAAAAGTTACCTTGTGTACCCCTGAAATTTACAAAAAAAAACAGTTTGATAGATTGATATTTGTTGTCACAGTAGTCTGGCAAACTAAAATTTCAATCTCGCAAAATATAAACTCTTGAAACAAAAATGTTACAATATAATGAATTTTACTATTAATAAAATTAAATATTAATTCAATTCAAAATTTACAATACTTCTAGCGTTTAATAGTTTGCTTGCAGTACTGGAATGGCTTTTCATAAGTTGCTGAAAGCTTTTAATTTTGTTTTCAATAACGTCTGCTTGTGCATGCGGCTTCTTTTCACAAATTAATTAATTTGCTGAAAACTTCAAATGATAACTGAAAAGTAGTATCCATATAGCTCTTACTTTCATATAGATTTAACATCAACAACAATATATCACACTCGATGTACCAACACATAATAAATATTTTCATATAATAAAATTAATTAGGCAATACAATTAATCCGAATTGAACTTTTTTGGAATGATTTACCTTTACAGTATTTAAATTGCTAATATCGAAATATTATCGATACTTGCAATTTAATCATATTTTGTTTTTCTGTAAACATACATATTCATTAAATGTGATTTTAAATAACATCCTAAAGCAGCGCACCTTACATCTAATCTCATCTAAAAGCATTGCCGCCGCAGGACACATACACATGTGCATGCATATTTATTAAATCTTTATTAGTCCATTATGCTTACACATAAATATTTATTACGTTATACGTGTAAATTGTCCTGGGGATAAGAGATTATATTTAGATTAAATTGTTGAGGAACCAGAGCGTCAACCGGCACATGCATTTTACGATGTTTACAAATTTAAAAAAAAACGCGATGCCGACCGTCGATTAGATTATGATATAAATTAGAATATAATTGAATTGTTACATATTATATACGGCGGTGTTATGTGATGCGTGGGCTTCACAATGAGATCATGTTTTATACATTAATAATGAACGAGTTTTGGTGATTTTTTTACGTATACCCTTTTGGATTGATCGTATGTGATGGTATGTACCTTGACTTCCTATGGGTTCAACATCACTGTCGAGGCTCTCAGCGGACGCCAAATATGCGGATCCTTGCTGATGAAGTCCACTGCTTCCACTTGAAGAACATGATCCCAGACTCGTTAAGGAAACTGGACGGGATACTTCCGAGGACAATGTGCTGTTTGTACTCTCGCTGGGGATCTGCAAAGAATCAAGAAATTACATAATGCTTAGGACGACATAATATGGTTACTTATTAATGCAGAATTTCCCATTTCCTATATTTTTAATTATGTGTTTTAAAAGATATATATATATATATATATATATATATATATATATATATATATATATATTTCGCTAAATGCAAGGTGCAGTTTTATTTATTTATTATTATTTGTTTATATGATTGATAGCCATTTTTATCACTATAAAATTAATCCTATTGGTTAATATATATATATATATATATATATATATATAATCTGACCAACCAAAAGTTTAGGTTTCGGTTATGGTTTTGGCTTTTTTCTCGTTTTGTTCACAGTTTTGGACAAAAATACATCAAAACTTCGGCTTGACCGAAACTATAGTTTATTTAAAAAAAACTTTTTGAAAAGACTATTTGAATTGATTTAAAAAAATATGTTTTTAAAGGAATTTTTTTTTGATTATCTGATTCTAATTCTTAGCTGCAAATTCATTTTAATTTAAAATTCATTTAAAACGTTTTTTTTGTTTCAAAACTATTTTGTTAGTAGTAAAAAAAGTTTGGCAAATTTTTTTATTTGTTAGATCGTGTTTTGATAGACAACTAAAGACTTAAATATTAATAAAAGTTTTAGTTTTACCAATTGTTTTCTAAATAATGTTATATCTGCTTAGATTTTAAAAATGAAGTGATTGCTAATAAATTGAAGTTTTCTATTGTTATTTAGTCTAGTTGAATAGTCTGTTACAATTGTTACAAAGCTAGGAAAATCACTAGAGTGTTTTTGTCATTTTGTCAATTAAATTGAAATAAAATATTAACTTAACTTAGATAAATTTCGATTTCGGTTTCGGCCAAAACTAGAAGAGGAGCCAAATATTTGTTTACGGTTTCAGTTTTGGCTGAACATCGAGTTTCGGTCGGACAGAATAAATAACTATAGCAATAAAAATTCTATAAACTTATAACACTCAATGAACTATATTCTATTCTATTTACTAAATGCCTATATATTTGGTTTTATATATAGAACTACTCTTTGTAGAAATTAAAATGTGTTAGTAAAATTACATACCATAGAAAGTATCAGAAAACAGAATCAATATTTTTATTTTATTCAGATATAATCTTATTTTTATGAGCACGTATTGAACAATGTATCCTTTACATTTATTTTTTCAGTTATTATGTAACCTTTCTATGACTGTCCGCGCAACTTACACTGCGTACGGATTTTAATTTTTGATTATTTACAAACACTGAAACTTTAGTAATCCTCCCTTTTAGGTATTCTTCGAATTAGTTATAAAGAACATTATTTGAGAGGTAGAACTGCATACTCGTAAAATTGTGCATTCTAACAGCATTTGCGACGGTTAAAGTATTAAAAGAGTATTGGAGCAAACTTTTTGGTGGTTCGCGAACCATTTTGCAAAATTCCAGTGTAAGGAAATATAAAACCTGCACGGCCGTAAATTTTTTAAAGTCTTGTACTATAGCTTGCGAGGCGTCTGTTTGCGCCAGTCTCCTTCAGTATCTTACTTCTAAATAAGCAAATAACTGCATATTTTGCATCAAAGTATTAAAAAAATTTAAATTTCAATAGTTGACAAAAAATCGTATAAGTTTTTTTTGGTAAACGTCATTTTTAGCTGTCATTTCAAATGCCAAAAAATTAAAAGATTGCGGGCATCGGACACCCTTTTTGCGGTGGTTTATCCGTCTGACTATTTGTATACATAATGTATGTATGACCTTTCCACAGGTGAGTCTAATTCTCAGTCGGAGGTAATATCGTAATATCTCCGCGGCCGCCAGTTCTCCGTCTAATAATAAATAATCGGTTGAAATAGAAAAATTATATTCCCATGCCAAATATAATCTCGTTCGTTTATCGACAGTTTTCTTTAAATGAAAGTCATTCTAAGTGTTGCGATTTTTCCATGCCTTTAATTGTCGGATAATTTTCATGTCAAATAGGTTTTTGCCAAAAAAACCCGGTTAAAAATGACTTTTTTGTATTAATACCCGATTATTTCCTTCATATATTAATATCCCCAATTAAATGTCATTAAAATTCAAATTTCAACCAATGACAACTGAACTTCCTCGATTAAAGAACTTGCTGCACCTAAAGTGAATATTTTTACTTATTAAATCCCTACAGCTTTTTACAATGCTTTAGCAACAATTAAACAATTGTTGCATTATAAAAAGCTGGAGGATGTTAAATCACGCTCAATAATCACTCATTTGTTATTTAATGTCAAATGTCAAAACAGTTTAGGTTGAAGTAATAATAGTTTTATTATTATTTGGGAGATAATCTGGACATAAACCCCTCCACCTCCATGTTTTAATTCTCAGTACTTTGTGAGAACGTATTGCGTGGCAATTGAATCGTGCAAATTTGATAATAAAAGCCCTTTAACTGTTATCGGGCATTTAATACTTATCAAAACTGCACTCTTCGTTGCAAATTAACCGACAAAACTCGGGAAGCTCGGAATTACCTGTGAGAATAATTTCTTGTTGATGACGTTACACGGAAACAATGGGAATTAAGGATGATTAATTTAATATAATTTTTGACATTGACATTTGTATTCTAATTTATACTCAATTTATTTTTAAGATTACAAAACTAATAATATTTAACAAAATAGTCTAGTCAAATACCACATGAGACTGAGACTAATCGAGAATAATTCTGCGTTTTTCTTTAAGTTTGTTGCCAAACGATTATAATTATCATTATTGCCTGGCAACAAACTTTCAAAAAACTTGAAGTATTCTAGTATTATTCTCAGTCTCTTGTGGTATTACTACTGATAATAAATAATAAATTAAACCGTTATCGTGGGTTCTTTATATAATTGTTTTAGTTAGGTTATTTTAGTTTTGGCAAGGTTTTAGATCTAATTTTACTCATTGTGCCTGTTGGAGGCTATTATGATACTCATATTCTGATGGTAATAAATGATAAATTTAAGCATCATCCCGGGTTCTTCATATATTTTTTAGGTTTAAGAGATCCGTTTTAATTCAAAATTTAATTCGATTATTAGCTATAATTGTTAGTTTTTCTGTGGTCTGGGGTTTGTTCTTTGTTGTTATTTGTTGTTATTTGTACGGCTTTATGATATACAGATTACTCGAGCTTCATTGACTTTCACATATATTTGGAAACCTTCTTGAAGCATGCTTTGTTACCTAAATACAAAAATTGTTGAACATTTAATTCCAAATTATAATAATGTAGTCGGAAAGAGTGGTTATGTATTTATTGGAAAAACTATGAAGATACTTGAAAACTATCTATAACTATGCAAATTATTGCATCCATGTTTTAACAGAATAAAACAAAGCTTTCTGAACAATAAAAGTATGTAATCCTTTGTAGTAACATGTTCATAATAATTATTTACGTATTAAGGGCAAATATTGAGTTTCTATAGAGAGGTGCAAGATGATATTACTGATAATATTATGGATTTTATTTAAGAAATACCTAAATGCATAGATGATATTAATAATGTTTGTTTAACATTAGAATTTTTAACAGCCTACAGTTGTATAGGAGCATTTTCAGTTGCACAGATCTTGGATTCAGTGTAGTGCGCCTCAAATATTACTACGCTATAATTATTTGCAAAAACATTTAGTATAACTAAAACCCCTTTTTCTATAATTTACATTCAGAAAAGTCGTTATTATATATCCATCTTTCGTATTCTGGACAAAATTAGATAGATTTTTCGTTGAACCCAATTATTTATTATATTAATTTTTCTATAAAAATTCAGAAGGCGCTATACAGCGGTCTACAAAATTTTTGTTAATAATTTCAATAGCTAGTTCTGAAGAAATTATGCTTTTAAGTAAAAAATGGTTTAACACTTTTAGATTCTAGATATCGGCTTCTGCCATCTCCAGAAGTGACACGTTAGACTATAATAACACCCTGTGTGAACCAATTCTGTGTTACTGTAGACACAATGTTATTACTAACATTGCATTTTGCATTTTGTCTCGCATTCTTAAACTTTGACTCAACTTAATTCTGGCGGGCTGTACAATTTATTGAAATACGACATTCCAATGAAATTCAATAATTTCAATAAACAGTACTTAACTAATTTGTTATTTTTGTTAAATTTGAACTACAAGGACATCAGAAGAATGTCGACAAAATAGGTATTTAAACAACAAGTGTAACCTTTTTTAATAATATTTGTCTCAATTTTAATCGAGTGCGTCAATCTAAACCAAATTGGTTATAAAATGAGTGATTCGGGCGAATGCTTAGAAAATGCTAAAGAGGCAAATTCTGTATTTCCGACCCTACCGCAGAATTAGAAAGAAATGTATATCCCGCATTTCTAAAATAAAAACAAACAGCAAAAAATGAGCTAATTACTACAAATGTTAAAAAATTTATAATATATAAATTAGTATTGAAATAAAAAAATATTTGTTTGTTACTATTGGCAAAATTTGACCGTTGTGCAAATAAAACGGCATTATTATGTTGCTTCTATACCTTCTATACCTCAATCGACCAACAGTATTTCCCATCGTAACTACTCTGATTGAAACTAGTATGTGTGACCTTTGTGCTATAAAACTTTCTTTATGTTGACTTATCTTTGGAAGTAAGTACTGCCATCTCTGAAAGGAAGTATTATACTTTTTTATATGAATTGGTTTGAATTTTATATCAAACAATTCTATTTTATTAATATCTTTTGTTTGTAGCATAATATACATAATAAAAAATAAAGACTTATTTTTTATATAAAGCCGAGATATCAATCAAAAGTATCAATTGTTTGAATGATTGAAATTTCATTACTTTTTTTGCAAAATTTCTTAAACTGTATAAATTTTTTTCTGTTCTGCATAGTTTCATATTTTTATATAATTTTTTAAAATGATTTATTGCATGCAATTAAATGTTTTTTGAATTAATATACAGAAATATTTCCACACGTTTCACTTTTATATATTTATAACTATGAAAATTACCTAGTGTGTTTTTTAATTGGAATTCTAAAACTTCACTGCATTTAATAATTTAAAAATGAAACATTAATAAAATTATTATTTATATTATTTATTTACAATTAAGTAGTGATTGTATGTTGTTAATTAATTTATTTGAATATGTATTATAGTGAAAAGTATTTCAGTACAATATTATTATAATTATTTTCTTTATTTTCCTGAATGTTATATAAATATTTGTATTAGTATATTTTATTCTGAACTATACATGTTATTTTTTTTTAATACCAATTATAATAGAACTGTGCTAGATTCTAATCAAAACTTATAATCTCATATAGTGGTATATTATATTATTGTAAATTTTTTTATGCAATCTTAGTACAACTGCAATATAAGGAAACAAGAAAAGTTATTGCTCTAGTTATTACAACACAAGAAATCCTTGCTTAATATGTTCATATCAGATTTAATATTAGATGCCACATTTTTTTAACATGATTTTGCTTCCGTGTTCTTACTAATTTTCTTCTGAACTTCCCTCGACACTCAATTAAATTTCTATTAGCAAATATTTCCTATATAAGTAGACTTTAATATCCTTTATTCAACGGAAATTAACAATTCTGCAAGAACACCGCATTTCGATAACTTCTACAGATTCAACTGCTATAGATACAATATTCTGAAGTTTTCTTTAAGAAATGTATATAATAATTAGACGATGTACTAAAATTATTATAATTAATTAAATTAATATACAATTAAATCTTTAAGTAACGGAAAATCCGCATTTCGCCATCCATAACAACATAGGAATTAATTACACGCACATTAATTATTGATTAATTACAAATAAACCAAAATAAACATTAAATTATGCATGAGCTTGCGGATACAAAGGTAGATTCACCGATTCTCAACTCTACTGACTCACCTATTCGTTGTTTATACTGATCGAGGAATAATTCTAATGTGAATGCCATTAAAAGTGTATTTGTTGTGAAAAATAAATAAAAGCTAACATTGTTTAGCTTTTATTATTATTAGACATTGATCTGCAGATGTTTTATATTGCACCCATCAGATATTTTCGTCGAGTTGTTTTGATGGAACTAGTTTTTATTTACAAAAACGACTACAAAGCTTACAGGAAACCTATTTATTTGTTGTTTGGATTATGTAAACGCACGCCACAACTACAATCTCGTCCAAAATATACAAATATTTATATGAATATGCTAATATTATGTTAATAAATAGAAACAAATGATATATTGATATAACAAAAATAATTTGAACATTATTCATCTCCTGCTTACTCACATTGATTCATATTTTTCTGGTTTGACATTAACAATTTTTTGAATTAATTTATTTTCAATTAGTTTGTTTTTATTTTATCTCTTTATGTAAAATTGAACTGCAAAACAAAATAATTATATATTTATAATCAATAGTGGAGGTAGATAGTTGTTTTCATTAAATTATTTTTATCTGATTTTGAATTTGACAAAACTTTTTGTGTAGAATTTGATTTTTATTTTTTTAGTGACATAAACTAACTAGGAAAATGAGTGGAACAAAAATCACTAGCTTTTAGACTATTAAATCAGTTTTCTTCTAGTATTTTTAAGAATTTAAAAGTTCTAAAACTTTTCGTGCAAATCAATCAGCACATTTTTTATTAAAATGATAGTATCAATTTTGATTTTATTTTTATTTTTTATTTTTTGTTTGTTATTTCTATTATACATTTACAAATTATAGAAAACAACAATTCACATTATCAGATATTCTGCATGCATTTGCATGGATCGCAAAAACCAATTGCTATCTATGCTCTCTGCATTATACCTAGACCTAACATGGCTACTAAAAACCACATTTTCGTTATTTCAATAACTCAATAAATGATTAAACGAATTTTTGATTATTGGTGTTTTATACTTAATACAAAGAGCGAATAATTTGTAATTTTAGCATACGTAGGAGAACCTAATCATACTGGTTTGCGTTCATGAATTTACAACCTCTACGTGTCGCTAATTAGCATTGCAGTTGTATGTTTCGATGTTAAATAAATTAATGTTAAAAGTGAAATGTTAAAGTATGCATTCAAATATAAATGCGTATGTATACTACATCAAAGAGGTGTGTAAAAAAGCTGTTATTTAAAGTTTTTAACAAAACTTAATTAGGTATACATACATATTTATTTTTCATTTATTCCGTTTTAATTTTTTTTGTGAAAGTATTTATATTAAAAACATTTATTATGAAACTAGCAGACATACTCGATTTTATAATAATTATATTTTCTTGAATATTGAAAAACGAATTTATCGTTTTAAACGTTTCAAAAACGATCAGTTCCATTGTTTTCTATATTAATAGTAATCACTAGTCAGAGAACCTTTCTTAAGTTTATTTTATTTAATAAATTATTATATAATATTACAGACAGACGGGTTTTGATATTTAATATAAGACATAATATTTATTAAAACATTTTGTTAACTTAAACTGTTATAAAATTTGATGTGGTAGCTTTTAACAGGTTTTGTTATGCTTTATTATTTTTTAAAATTGTAAATGTTTTACATATCTAATGAATTATTAAATTAAGAAATAAAACAACTTTTTATATATCTTATTAAAAAGTTGTTTTATTTGTTAAAATGCACTATCACATAGTAAAAGCTACCACCATTCAATTATTAAATTCCTTGTGAATTTTAATTAAATGTAGTATCCCTGTTAATGCTTGTATGTACAACGTTAGAAAATATATAGGTTCTGCAAAATGTGGAATATATTATCAATGTGCAGTTTCATAGCAGATTCTAACGATATTTCTAATTTTGACTAGAATGGTATATTATTATGTTCTATGCTAGGTATTACTGCATATAAGTACTATATATTTCATATTAAATGAATTTAAAAAAACAATGCTGATATTCTTGTTAGTAATAGATTCACAACTGTCAAGCTGCTGTAAATTGCACTACATCTTAAAGCCCTGCCGCTGAAAATATGTGATTTTTTTTCTTTTAAAACAGAAAATGTTCAGCTATTTTAAAATAAAATTTATCATGTCGAGATCTAACGCAACATATAATCCGCTTGTCCCATCGAATCTAAGGCATTAGGGGAAAAATACATGTAATCCTAAACCACCGTCAACTTCCATGACAGGCAGTTCTGATATGTGATGATAAAGTATAGGACTATAGGATCAAGTTGGAAAACAGTGTCAAGCATCAAAGAAGTAAATATATGATACCACCAATATTTTATAACTTATATTAAGAAAAATATAATTTATTTAATATATACACATATATCTTTAAATTTATTACTTTTGTTAAGTTTATATATTAAAAATATGTCGTATTATTTATGTAACTTATACCCGGTTTAAATAAAAAAATGCATTTTTGTAGTATTATAAAACGGAACGAGCAAGACTTCCGCACCGGAGATCGTGAGTTTTAACCCGTATAATTATAACAAAAAGTTTGCGAATTCATAGTATTTATACATATACTTATAACATGATTTAAATATATTATATAAATTCACATCCAATAATCTTCGGTTTTGCCACATTTTATACGCAAAAACCTTTTCGTCGATATATTTAACTTTTTAAGTAAGTTTCTTAAATTAATCTTAAATATTTAAGCTTGATACAATATTATTAGAAATTATACAATAGAAACTATAATTATTCTATAATGTAATGTATTGATTAGCTATGCATTTTATAATAATAAATTGCATAAAACGTATCTTAAAGTTCTCCGAATAAATATAAAATGATAGCAAAGGTATTGTTTTCATATGAATGGTTGCATATTTATATATATAACAGAAAAGTTAAAACATTATGTCCAACATCAAATTCAGAACAACAAAAAAGAATAATGCCTATTTGAAATGTTTTTTGTATCCGTGTAATGTGAATTATTTGTACCATATTGCACGGATACAAACACAGAAACTGAAATTATTGATTGACTTAGAATAATGTCAGTTTTTGAAAAAAAAAATTAACAAAACAATATGCATCTTTAGTGTAACCAAACTATCAGGTCGATGCATACCTGTGTAAAGATTATTTTATTTTAAAATTTTTGAATATTTTAAATACTTAATATTGTTGTATTGACCCTAAAAGTTCAGGCAGTTTTTCTATTCCACGCCTGAAGAAATCAATTAGATTTTAGGTGCTTGGTCGAGCCAGTTTTGAAGAGCAGCGTTGTTGTTTACTGAGATAAATCAGGTCCACTCCCTACCCTACTATGGAAAGTGGAAAAATATTTAAATCTGATGTCATTTTATCGATAATTTTTTTGGTTTAAATAAGTGATCCAGTTTTTTCCAATAAATCTCAGAAGTGATGTTTACATTTCTTGGAAGCAATTTGACGCCTACTTTATGCTACTACATGCACAACATTACTTTGCGCAAGAAAGTTACTTGTTTTTGTTATTTTTGCACAAAATATCATTGATTTTCAATCAACAAATGTCGCACTATAGATGATTTTCCACAATTCATCAGTTTGAAGATACAATAAAATATTGTTCAGATCTGGAGGCCAGATGTCTGCTATATCACGTTTGGTTTTACCAATAACCCCACATAATTGGTCGAGTCTCGGTTATTTAGCTATATTCTTATAATATTATAGTGTAAAGAGGTTCATTTATTACTTCTAGTTGAGTCTTCTACAGAATATGTTAAACATGTTTTTTGTACTTGAAAAATTATTTTCTTCAGTTAAACATTTCTACAAATTCAAAAATTCAAGAAGTATTTCACATAACAACACTGGATTTGAGATTAAAAAAATTAAAAATACTTGGAAATTTAAAACTTAATGAATTTATGCATCGGTCCAATAAATAGAAGTATAGCTTATGCACTGTTAGTAAATGATTGTATGTTGTTACTATATTGCCAATACGTCTACAGAGAATTTATAATTTATTAATAGCTCCACGAGAAGTATTTTAATGGTCTAGATAGCCAAACCTTTATAGTCGTTACTTTTTTTTCATAACGTGGTTATGGCCAACTAATGATAATACAATATATGGAATTTCGCAAAAAAATTTCAGAATGTTAAATTTATATTTTAATTTTGAAAGTATTATTACTACGTAGAAGAAATGCGTCGTGTCAGTTGCTTTTGCTGGATTTCTGAGAAACATAAACAAAATTTAATTTAAGTATGATAATATAAAATTATATTTATAATTTGCATAATAATCTTGCCCGATTTATTAAAAAAGTGCGTTATTTCGAACTAAAGTTTTGATAAAGATTTTAGCATTAATATTCTGTTGCTTTAGTGAATGAAGAATTATTAGAGTTTATTGAGTGTTCTTAATTTGCTTGTTTAATTGAAAGTGGAAGGATTACTTCATATAAATGTTAGTGGCAGGTGGATTTTTTAATACGGTTCAATTTAATTTAATGGCCTTCATTTTAATTTTTTTACTCCTACTATTATTTTAAGTAAATTTATTATAATCATAATGTATATAAACATTTGAATTTTATAATATTAGCAGAAAAAAATTGGAATAAATTTATCATTTCAGTTATGTTTATTTGGATTTAAATACTGGGTTGATTAACGTATAACGTTATAAAGAATATCGTTTTTTAAACTAAATATTCTTAGTACTGAGTCTTTTGTTGTATAGCATAAAAAAATCAAAACCTTTTTTGGTCAAAATCAAACTTTTTATTTGAACTTATTATTTGTTGTTTTTGTATTTTTTTTTTGATTGGAAATAACAGCTTTTGGATTTTTGAAGAAACTTTTTTAAGCGCTTTATTTTGTAGCGGCACGCGAATGCAACGTTTTCCGAAAGAGAGAGAATAGAAGATGTAAAATCTATAAGTAGAGTTGAAATGGAGTCAAATGGTACTAAGTATCTACTAAAAATTTGACAAATGAATATTGTTTAGTATCAGATAGAATACCCCATCAATATGAATCTGATATTTTTATATGATATAATTAAACACTGCGATGAAAGAGTTTCTGGTAGATACAGTATAATTAGATATACATTTAATTTATAATAAGTGATCGATAGAATAAATAAATGTGTAATACATATCAGATGGAAATACTCCATCAATATGAATCTGATATTTTTATATAATTTAATTGAACACTTGCTCGGTGAAAGAGTTTATGGTAGATCCACTTTAATTTGATATACATTTAATTTATAATAAGTGACTGATGGAATAAATAAATGTGTAATACAAATTTTACTTTTTGAGTGCGGTCCAAATTAGATGTAGATTAACTATTTTTTTCTTTAAAAGATAATTTTAAAAACTTTTTTATTTAAGATGTTGGACCTTACCGCTGAAATTCTTACACATGCGCAATTTACACTATAAGTGGAATTTAATTTGTCGAAAATTCAATAGTTCAATTTGATTGGTTTATAATTATAGAGGAAAATTATCAATAAAATGTTTCACATAATAAATCAATCAAGTTTATTTAAATTCGAATATTTATAATTACAATTATTTGGCATGTGCAAGCTGTGCAATAAAAAATTACTACTCCGTATTTTTACATATATTGGATTTTATTGTTCAACTGTTAGCAGAATAGTTAAAACTGGATTTAAAAAATGTATTTGTTTTCTAAAATATTTTTGAAAGCATTTAATGATACAAGAAAATTGATTGGTAACAATAAATGTATAAAAATTATATTTAATGGATTTATGAATTTATTATCTATCTAATCTATGACATTTTAGTATTTCATTAATTGCAATAATTATATTCATTGTTTTTTCAGATAGCTACAAAAAGATCTAGTTTGCATTCAATATATCAAAGTAAGTTTTTCTTTTATAATTATATTTATGAAGCAAAATTTAAATTATGATTATTTTTAATTAAAAATAAAAATATTTAAATGCTGTCAGCTGATTTCCAAAAAACCAAATATAATTTTTAATTTTGCTCAAATGTTGCAGTTTTCAATTATTTGAGACACTTATTTGTGTCCCTATCATTAAACTGGTGTTTGTCTACTGTTGATTGTAGACAATACTTTCTCTATGTAGATTGATATATCGCTCACGAACTTGTTAAAATTATAATAAGAGTAGTATTATATTAAGATCTAAAACAATAATCAAATAAAAATAATGACATTAGTATTAATTTTATTGTAAATAATGTATCTTTTATCATTAATCGGTGCATACCAATTTATACTTTATAAATTGGTATGCGATGTTAAATACTCTTGTATTTTATTATGACAAATCTAATCGAAGTAATAAAGTAATAAAAAAAAGTTATTTTACCTTTTTATATAATAACTTTTATTTTAATTTTAAATGATAAAATTTACAATGAGAAAATTGATTTTGCTTTATATGAAATTGTAAATATTGTTGAAAAATGAAATGTACAGACATTAGTTTCTGGTTTTTATTTTATCTAGGGATCTAATATAAAATCGTTTACTATAATATGATTGCGTTTCCTTAGCTGAGTTTGTTTTTATATAAATTTAAAATTGGTTATAGATTTTTATAAATTGCTGTTTTAAATCGGAAAAAAATATTATATTGTATAAAGCAATTTACTACATAAGTATTAGGTACTTAATTGATTCGAGATATTGATTATAATTTAAATATAAAGAACACATTTTTGCAACATTAATAATTAAAAACACATATTTTCATGTTTAATATTAGAATCTAATTATATGATACTTTGCTAAAACTTTGCAGCCTTCCAACTGTATGTTGGCCTTGCTCAACTTCTACAACTAAACCGCTCAAGGCATTTACTACGGTCCAAATACAATTGATACAAGTGTCGAGCTTTTGAAAGTGAAAATAACTGACAAGAAAAAAACAATAAAACAAAAAATTAATAGATTTTTATAGAATTATAAATATTTATGGATAATGATAATGTAAATAATAATTATTAATATTTATTTTATTTATTTATTTAACACACCTGGAAATTTTGCCGTTAATCAGGAATTCCATCCTGAATTATCAGGTTCTTTAATGTGCACGCAATATCCAGACAGTACCCGGGACCTACCGATTTTATTCTTGTCCAAACGAAGGTGAGCTCAATGTCAGTTTTCTTAATTGGAAAAAGTTGACTTTTCAAGTAAGGCCTGCCCGGATTCGGAGCCACTTGGACGTTATTTATTTTATTATATCTAAGCGTAAATTACTTAAAAAACTTATAGATATTTAATAGTTAATTAATTAGTTTGTTAAAGAAGGCGATTAATAATCGAAATTGTTTAAAGCACGAATGAGCGATAGCGAGTGAGTGTCTCTAATAGTGTAGAATCTTAATTGTCCATTAACATACGAATTGATTAATACATTTTTCGTTGATCGCTTTTTAAAAATATTCAGAAAATTGAAGAAAATTGATAAAATCGTTCATTACTATGTGATAATTCATAATATAAGATTAAAAAATAAAAGTACTCTGTTTGTATATCACGATTTATTTAGTCACACAGTTTCGACTGAACCTCAGAGAAACCTTAAACTATCTAGCACCAACAATTTATATAAGAAAAAGGTATTATATTAGCAATTTGTATGTATTAACAACATTTTAGAAATAAGCTTGATAAAGCGTTATTATAGAAATTATCTAACTTGCAAATTTGATTTGGAGAAAAAATTGAATGAGTTGAATAATCGAGATAATTTTAAACCAACTAATGGTTTAGGTTTGAATTTATATTTACTAAAATACTGTATAAACTCTAGTTTCTTACGAAATATTTGCTTCCAGTATTCGATTTTAGTTTGTTGTGATTTTAGTTTGTTCTTTCAATAAAATTCATAAAACTATTTGAACCAATAGTTTCTCAAATTAGGTACGCTTTAAGTTAATGAATATGCGAATTGAATGAATTAATCATATTGTTGCCTTCAATTGTTTGAGTACAATAAATATTTATATTAAAAATTTAATATATCGTTGTATATAATTATTCCACAATTTTATTGATAATTGATAATTAATATGAAGAAGTGTCCTCAAATGTAAATAAAACTACGTACGTATTGTGGCGGTTTTGCATTTCAAAATAAGTGTGGAAATTATATGGATGTCAATGCTTCCTTATTCACGCAGTACCCGTCCTTGCTCGTTTTCTCAATTCTGAATTGCACCGCATCACTCCTACTTTGCAATTCATTTCAATTTGCAAGTATTATTGTGTTCCTGAAATGTGTTGTAATTTATGTTACAAAAATACACAAGTTATGTGTATTATATCGCTGCATTATAGTATGTTTGGAAAATAACTGCAAATTAGTTTAATAGTTTATAAATTATTAAGTAATATATGAAACATACCAAGAAAAAGTTTGCTTTTAGTAGTTTATAGTACGTAAAATGGCATACTTGTTAAACATTAATTACATTATAATAATTTGTAATATTTAAAAAAATGGTAGGCACTAATTTATTTAAATTTGTTATTATTTATACCATAGAACATAGAACGTTATAGATATTCAAAGTATGTACTAAGTAAAAACTTTGACAAAAGTTTTTTTTATATGTATAATTTCAAAATTACTAGGAGACTACTTTTTTATTTTATTGGTTTTAGACTTCATTGAAACGTATATAAAGGAAGAGTAGATTGTCATATAATGTCATCACTTTAATAGCTGGTAGCCATTTTACATCTACTTCTTCATATCTTTGATATTCTTTTGTAACTTTTGTTTGTGATTTACAAAAAAACACTTTTTTCACACTCTTGCATAACATATGATACCAGATTTCAAATGCTTTAATAAAGTTTAGCTTGACGACCAAGATTCATACTTTCAAGAATTACACTTAAAACAAAACTCTTTTAATTCTTCAAACTTATTCAAAATATTAATTCTTTTATCATGACTACATTTATAATCATACTATATAAGCAAATTTACTGTAATGCTATAATGTAATTAAGTGTGCGAGTCCAAGAACAAAAGAAGTCCCAAAAAATACATTTTTACTTAAGAATGCCAAAGTGTTCAAAATTCGCTGATCCATGCAATGCGTTTCAAAACTGTATTAATATTCAACAATAGTTTATTTTATGCGCAGCCTATACCGATTTCAAATAAGATTTGAGCTAACTGTTATATTTTGTCAGTTAGAACATATGCGTGCCATGCCGTTAACTACGATACTCATGGAAATTTCAATAAAAGTGCGCTTAACAACTTTGTGAGCCTAACCATTGACATGCAGTGTTATATTATACCAATAATCGCCTACTAATGATGAAAAGATTATTGATATTAAAAAAGCATGCAATATATTAACGATGGAACACTAAAATTTTACTACATTTCAGTTTTTGAAAACAAAGTAATACAAATGATTGATAACTAAGTTGTAACATAGTTCTTTTGATTTCTCTCTGTTTCTTGTTTTTATGTTCTTTTTTCCGTTTTTATTAATTCACTCATTTTAATTATATACTTAGGTTTATTTATTTTTGATTCATTATATTTTTTCGGCGTCAATCTTTTTTCTTATTGTTTGCATTAACTACTATTTAAAATAGCTCAGATGAAATATTTGTAATAGTAATTTGTCGTTAAATTAAATAAATAATCTATTCATAAAGTAATATTATCATACTTATAGATACAATGCGACATATCACGTTGATTGACAGGATCAAAATACACAACCGGAAGTAAATACCGGCCGCCGGAAAGTGCATAGGCAAATACTTCTACTTGCCTTATAGGCAAATACTTCTACTTTTATTTAACCAATTCTATAATTCGAATATTGTAAATAATAATTATTTAGAATTTACATTTTTAAATGGATCCTACGCTGAAATTAAGATTTTATAATTATTAAATAATTACTACACCATTTGGAAATAAATGTTTAAAAAATTCACCTCAGATGGGGATAGTATTAAACAAAATTAGCGATTTAAGCAGACGAAGAGAAATAGTGAATGAAAATTGAAAAAAATGACAACACGGTTAATAACAAATGATACCATAAACATCATTTCAATTGTTCTTATCTTTATGATTTTGTTTGATACTATTGTCTTCATTGTATTTTTCTTGTTTTTTAATGTTTTTATTTTAATTATCTTACTTGTTTCTTTTCTCTTTTCGTATTTTGATTTTGTACGTCGATGTGTATGTATGCTTCTTTTCGCAGTCACAGTCTTTGAACTACAAAGTTCTTTGGCGTCTTTTATTTAATTTTATTTGTCATTAATTATTGTCGATTTTCGAATAATATCGTTCTTGTCGTCTTGTAAACGCTATTTAATAAAATGTACACGTACATTTTACTACTGTTATATAGTTGCGACGGTGTTAAATTGATTGATGAACACCTTTACAACCATTTTATCTGCTCTCAATCAGTAAATAGTATAAATGTATTAACAAAATTGATAATAAAAAATTACAAATACACACAGTTTTATTTACTAGTGCTGAACAAATAGTACATTACATTATACGCAAAGTACAGGTTTAACTAGCTCAATGAGGTTACAGCCTTGCCAGTCATCTCCTCCGTCTAATATGCTAAAAAACTATTTATATTGATATTGTTTTTGTTATTATTATTTTACGCCGTATTGAGCGTATTGTTTTAGTCATTGATATTTTTCTCTCCACATGTGCTGACGTTGAATATCATCGATCTCTTACAATTGATGCCTTCTGGCATTTGTAGTTTGAGGTGGGTTTTTCGAAATTCGCACAGTTATGCTATGATAATACATGCCGTCCAGTTTCGGTTGAATTTTTCTATATCTTACACTTCCATCCTCTCTTCGTTTTCTGCAGTTCCATCATTCTCTTTGGTGGTTTAATTAGGAATCTTAAATAGCAACGAAGGATTTTTTGTAGGTTTTAATTTCACTTAGGAATATTAAATAGCAAGGATTTTATTGCAGATTTAAATTTTACAGAGAAATATAAGCAACTTTTGTACTTAATACTTCTTCATATGTGATTGATAGCGCAGTAATCTACAAACGAAAATTGAATTTGCCGCGTCTAAAATTCAGGCAGTTTTGACTCTTGGGACTTAAACGATGGTGAATTTATTAATAAAAATTAAGAAAATTGCTTTCGTATACATATGAATAAAGGTTTAAACTATTCTGCTATCGAATTAGTTTTTTTAGTCATCATTTTTTCCTCGCAGTTGACATTTAAAAAATCCATATTTATAATGATGTTTAGGCTAAACAAAGGCATTTGTTATTCGAATAATCAAAAACCTAATCCGATAGCCGGATAGATTGTTCTTTTCTAAACAATTCTCCCTAAACTAATATGAAATTAATTAAAATACAAAATCACAATCATTTGAGAGCTATACCTCTATTGGCAGCAATTTGTTGTGTTTTTAGTGCCGTAAAGTATAGCCATCTCTATGAATTGTGTATAGAACGTATCCTAAAACACTTCACGTATTCGGGAATATTTACCTCTGTTTATGCACCAGTGGCCACGCAGATCGTGCTTCTCGACACTTTGCCCCGTAGAATCAAAATTAATAATGAGAAATTAAGGTTTTTAAAGATTTCAAAATTCCTACCAACCTATTCTTCCCCTAACTCCGGGTGGATTTTTAGATTCACGATAACGCCCATTTTTTATTGTAGATTCTACTGGAAAAAATATGTATTTTGTATTTAACACTATTTTCGTTGCTTGGTAGAAGGCATTATAACCAAGCCATACCGTTTTGAAACTCAATTTTCTTTTGTCCATTAAAACATTATCTATCATGCAACATAAAAGTACAAAAATTGCTTGTTTTTCTCTGTGGAACCTGTATCTCCGTATTTAAAAATCGGAGTTTCTATTTAAGACACCAAAGTTACCGCCAGCTCATTCCCTCGGGGTGGGTGTAAAAAATCGAGTTTAGTATCATCAGATAACTTTTTACAAAACATTCAATAAACGTTATTATCGTATTGAGATCTAATGTGTATTTCTCGAGATATTGATCCAGGCGGAACTTTCTGGACAATCTGATACATTATTTTGTTTTTGTATAATTTAAACAATCTTTTGATTTATTGTAATATTTCTAAACTAGCGTTTGTATTGACAGTATTGTGTTAAATCTATTGTGTAAAATTAAAAAATAATGTTAATGCTTATTGTGGATAAATTGTCTTACATTAATGATATTATTACTAATAGAGATAAAGAATTTCATAGAACACATTTTTTATTTAGGTATATTATAAATAAGAATGGTATTTCCTTTTAGGTAGAAAGATTTAGAGACCTAATGAGATAACCAAATGAGAACGGGTGTTTCTAAAATAAAAGATTTTGGTAATATCAAATGTTTGAATACTGTAAACTAATCATAAAATCTATATAACGAAGTTTGTAATTAAGAGGCAGACAGTAGTACTTTTATGGCGAAGATATTTAAAAGTATAACAAAATTATTATATTAGAAGCATTAAAAAATAATGTAATAAATAAGCAGATTAAATACAAATATTTCAATTGATTTCTTTCGATTTACGGTATTTTATTTCTGATTGTTATAACAATAATATTTTTCAACTCGATCAACATTTTGTTTTCAAATCGCTCCCTCGAGAGATCAAACATTACTTCGCCTCGACACATTTTCAAATAACACAGTTTCCCTTTGTACAGACAATGATATCTAATTCCCCCCACTGACCATTCAATCAATCAAAAATACATCATTGTATTTTTTGTGTCAACAAATAAATAAAAACAAAATCTTGTAATATATAAAATTTTCGAATAATATTTCTCGACTTCGTAGAGAAGATGTAAGAAATTCATTTGTACATCCGCCTTTGGCAGCACCGTTTAATAAAGATAAAGTTTCATTTCACGTTGGAATACAATAGCAGTACGGTATATATCAAGCAAGTTTATTAAACTTGGAAAGATATGCGAAAAATATAGAAATTAATAACAGCGTGCATGATAATTTGCGTTTGTAGGGAAAATCAAAAAGAATATATAAGTTTAATATTTCACGGAAAAGTTTAATAGCAGCTCTTCAAACTAACTGCATTAAAATTCTAATTTTTCTTCCAAAGTTCTTATATTAAAAATTAAAATGGGCTATGTTGTAAACTACGTCCGCGTGAGCCCATCTTCAAATATATTATTGTAGATACATATATTGAAATATATTTAATGCTTAAACTGCTTTATTATAGGCTAAATATATTATTTTATAATTAAACCTTTCTTTCAAAAGCATGATTTATTTTCTTTAAAACATGTATTTTATTTTTATTTAACAAATATGTATATTTATACTATAAATATATAAAAAATAATTTATTTTCACTTTGTTTATAATTTTTTATTTTATGTTATCGATTTCGATATTTTATAATATTATATATTACGTCAAAATTCGTTATTAGCAATAATGGCCTCTATTAGTAAAAAGTAGAGTTTGTATATATATATAGGATATATAGGTACCTAGGAATGTTTGAACTTAAGAAAGGTAAATGACGCAATTAGTATTAATATAGAAACCAATGAATTTATTGAGTTTTGTCCAGCTAATATTGATAAAGCCCACTTTGATTTGATCAATATTGATAATATGGTTCCACTAACTAACATGCGCTTGTTTAGTTTATTTTAATTTTATTTAGTTATACTGACTTACTCCAACCTAATCCGATATCGATCTATCTAACCTATAATGAAAACTGGATGGTATCGATACTTGTAAAGTCCTTCAATCTCACCCGGTTTTTATTAAATAAGTAACGGGGATTACGTAGAAACACGTAGATTGCACGTGATACTACAAAAGGCGTAGATGAATCTGTAGGTACTTAAAAATTTGTTATTATTAACTTTAATTACAACTACATACTACTCTTTACATGAACCGGCAATGTTACGTTTTTTATAAAATATAACTCATCAAGTCATATGCACCACCGCTGTGGTGGTGCATATGACTTGATGAGTTGATGAGAAAATAATTTTGCAGCTAATATTTTGTTATTTCGCCCAGCTATAATGCGCTGTGCATTATAGCTGGGCAATATAACAAAATATTAGCTGCAAAATTATTTTGGGAATAGGCCATTATAATGGGTCTGTTGCATAATGCCAGGCCTATACTGATAACTTGATAAAATAAATAAATGAATGCTTTAAATAATAAATACAAAATAACAGTCCAAAAAAGCCGTCAAATTTTTATTTCAACAAATTAATATTACTGGAGGTTCAAATAACAAATGCATACAATAATTGCTAATTTCGGACTTAGGGCGTAACATAATAAACTAATAATATGAATCAATGTTAGCATGTTCAAAATTTGTCCTTGTAGATTATCTATACTATGCGGTGAAGAATGAATTGTTTAGATTGCTTCATGTGGTTTAAGTCTGGCGAACGTAAAGGCCATAGAAGCAAATCCAAATTAACATTATTTGGGAACTCAGTAATAATTTTTACGTTATGTGGTTGGTCATGCATTATCTTGTTCTAAAATGGGACTTACAAGTACGAACGCATTTAAAGTTTTTGAATAATTACTAGACGAGACCTACGTCCATGCAGATAGTTTCCCACACATGTGCTATATGCATATTTTTTTCTTGCTTGGACTTCTTGTGACCATTCTGCAACTATTGTGAGCCCATAAATAAAATTAAGATTTATCAATAAATATGATTCTATTCCAGTCTACGATTGTTCGTTGTTCTAATGTTAGAATTAAAAAATGAAATGATCGTCACGATTAAAGGATAACATTTTGAATTCCACGATACACAGATCGTATGGAGATTTGATGACAATTTTTTTTTCACCTTATCACCTATCAATTTTTTCTCTTTTTGATGGAAAGACTAAATATTCTGCCTTGTTGAAAGTCACCAATTAAGTAAAACATTTGTCAAACAGATGACATTTTTTCCATCTGCCGGGAGCGCATAATTCTCATATTGGTCATTGTAGCAATTATCGGTAATTACCGCCCATGATTAATAGGCTACCAAATATGCACTTGTGGTAGTAATTAAGATTAAAATTCCCTAGATGGGGATTCATTGTCAATGGCAAGTCGATTAATTAATCTAATCTTAATGAATTATTATTGTTTCTTAGCACAGATCAAATACATTTTTATATGTTAATTTTGGCGGCCACTATATATTAATTTCTGCCATATTATACATTGTTAATTATTATATTATATTCACAATTTAAATGAACAATTAATTATTTAATATCACAAAATTTGCTACTAAAATCTTAATTCTTATTTAGTTGATTTTTATAATGTATACATGAACTATATGACCCATTTTTGCTTTTTTGACCAAAACGTTTGCAATCTCGACTATGCCCTATTGCAGATAAGTGACATTAGGAATATTATGAATGGATTTATTCTTTTATTCTTTGATTTTCATTTTAAATTTAAAAAGATAAATATTGAAAATATACCAGTGTTAGTATTTAGTGATTACAATTTCAGATTCAGAGTCTTAAAAATATTTTATTTATGTATATCGAATACTATGATTTTTAAGAGACCATTATGCGAATACTAATCTATAAAATTTGGAATGACTATCACATTTCAGTAGTTGAATATAGTATGGTAATATTCGAAATGGAAAGAATATATTTATATAATATGAAATTGACATAAGCACATTGAAGTTGGCAAAGTCTTCTAAGAAACACAAAGCAATTGAAATGTTGCCAAAGAGCACTTGCATAGAATGGTATTATCTTATTTTAATATTTACTACCTCTTTTTAAAATAGGAATAAATCACTATTTGTTTATATCACGTTTTATGTCTAATTTACTATTGAACTTACTAGCTTAATGTCCTTATTAATATAAGTATTAAGTATACGATTTTTATAAATTATAATTATTTATGAAAAGATATATTGTAGTTTTTAGCCATAGGAAATATTTTCTAGAGTTACGCGCTATCGTCTTTTAAAGCCACATATCCACTTTGCAACACAAAATTCATCAAGTTGACATGTATAGCACATATAATCCGCTTGTCCCATCGAATCTGAAGCAGGAGGGAAAGTACATGTAATCCTAAACTACCTTTAACTCCAATGACAGGCACCTTTGATATGTGATGATAAAGTAAAGGATGGAGTCTCTTCCAATAAAATTGATGTATGTATTACCTACATAAGTCGAACTATACAATATAACATAATCTTTCACATTCCCAATATATCGAATAATTGCGTTGCAATTATAACACTAATTTATACTTGTAATTATGAACATGTCTCTTTATTATTAATTACATTATAATTAAACTACATATGCGTAACTATTTTGTCTAATGCATTTAAAAGCTTAAATTAATTATTTTAACGTTAAGTGCGATTATTTTCTTATTTACATATTTACATATTTATTGAATTTGTACTCATAGCAATTTAGTTTTTCGTAGTTTAGCCTCTATGTAATTATAAACGTTTCATCTCCTAGACTGCATGTAATCTTAAAAATGATTTACTGCATTACGTCATGTTTCAAGAAAAATGTCGGAAAATATCTTTTGTGTTTCATTCGACTGTTTGATTTAATAATTATATTTAAAACAAGTATAGTAATTAGACATAAAATGAAGTGGATATAATTATTTTTAGTAAATTGTTTGTAATCAGTTTGATCCATGTGGTATTTTAGTTATCGGTTTAATGAATGAAATGTCATGAACACAATTTAGTTAGAGTTGCAATTATTATATATTTTTTTTATATATTAATATAAATATATATATATATATATATATATATATATATATATATATATATATAAACATAAATCTAATTAAGAGATTGGTCTAATATTTAAAAACAATAATATAGTTAATTAATTATAATTTTTTTATTTGAAGATACATACACTGTAATAACACTATACTTATTTATTTTGAAATCCAATATACAAGAATAAGGAAATGCTCACTATACGCGTGAGACCTAACCTGAACCGGCGCAACGCTGTAAGAAAATTGCAACGACTATAATACAGAAGAAAATTACTATCACGTATGTCGGTTATGAAGTCACAACTATATAATCAGACTTGCATATTATGCTATATGAAGTCGGGGAGTTTCTTCTACCCGTTGAATGTTACTTACGACTAAGATATGTTATAAACATTTATTTCAATTATTGCATACATTTATTATTATATACATTTGAAAAAGTTATTGATGACAAAAAAATGGCGACTATATTTGCGCAAAGACAAAAACTTAATATATGATAATAGTCACGCACTTGATTACCTTGTCAGTCGAAATTAAACCTGATTTTTCAGAAATTTTATTCAATATTTAGTTTAATTATTACAGCTATCTAATAATTTTAATGTTTTGTATGTAGAAATAAAAAGATATTTTTATGTTTACATATTGTAGTCCTAAGAAGTGTTATTAGTCTTTTTAGATTGTTTTCATTTCTTCTTTACCTCTTTCATAAATATTTCAATAAAAGTAGATGAAACCTGTGAAATTTTGGAATATCATCTGTTGAAAAGTTGTATTGTCAGTCAATCGGTGTGACTAAATAAATTGTGATAAAAAACAGAGTAGTTTATTTCAAATACTGCATTATGAATTATCACTTAGTAACGGTCGATTCTATTAATTTTCTTAATCTGAAACAAGTTTAAATTTTTTTTAATAAAATTATTTAAATAAATACACTGCAGTAATAGAAAGATGCCTCGCAATAAGTAAACATAATATCGAAAATAAATTGTCTAAGCTATTTAAATGGATTTTTTTTAAATATGAAAACTGGCTGCATATTTACCAATTTTCTGGCCGATCCTAGATTATGCTTCAACAACACTCCCGGTAACGTAAAACCATCCAAACAACCTCATACGCAATATTGCCAACAAATCAACAATAAGACGTTGTTTTATATTATTTATTTATAATGTAACAAAGAATAAAGATCTTTAACAGATCCGATGCTGTGTTACAGATAGTTCGATGGGCAATTTTGCTAATCCGAAATATTGTTAAAGTGAGAATATTCCTGGAAAGCAAAATTTAAAAAAGACGCTTAAAATGACAAAATAAAATATCAAAAGAGCTAAATGGCTTAAACAAAGCAGTTACATAGAAAAAGAGCACAAAAATTGCGAAAAAAGCTTAATGCAATAAGTACATTGGGATTTTTTAAAGATTTTTATAGGTAAAAATATGTATGTTATGATATTTATGATATTTGTAATCAAAAATAATATTTTACGAACATCCAAAATTATACTATTATTACACAAGATCAAACCTATTAAGGAAAATCATTCTGGAAATTATATAATTATATATTATATAGCAGCCAAGATATAAAAAATCGCCCATATCTCGTGATGGACAAGGAAATTTGGGTGGATTTTTGCGGTTGGACATAAAAAATTGGCCTGCTAATTCATTTTGTAATTTCAAATTCCCCATTGACTGGCCTATTAAACTACCATTCTATTATAGGTTTTTATTTAAACATGATTAAAAAATATGTTGCTGGGTTGAGTATCACGTATCCCTTGCACTGTGATGTATAAAGTTAAACAACCAATTTTTCCCTTCTGCATACCTCATCAACGAGAAACTGGGCAGTAACGTATTAAGCTACTGAAACCGTTGAATCACAAAGAATGCTGTTGTGTTGGTGAAAGAATTGGTAAAAATATAATATTGTGCTAAATAATTTTTTTTCTCCTAAAAATTACTAAAAATTAAAAAATAATTCCGAGTGTGTATGGAACACACCCAGTCGTATTTTATTATAATATAATTATAGTGAAAATTAAATGTCAACGGAAGTGTCATATTTTTTATTTATACACAGCAACCCTAGGAATGCACGCGTCCCCTGTCCAACTCATTCCAATTCGTCACTGCCTGTATCCCCACCCGTTAATTAGTGTACGTTTTCTTTTTCCGCGTTTTCGAATTCACACTTCAATTTATAAGTTTTCACTTCAATAAACTGGAAAAAAGCAAGAATTGCATAAAAAACTTGGTCTTGGTGATTATTTTTCTCTAATGCTATAAATATTTATAGCGTAAAGATAAATGCTATAATTCCGGTGATAAACACTCGATGACAATTTTTGGTTGCAGCTGGAAAATATAAAGAAGTTTTAAAGCCAATTATCATTTCGATTACATATTTAAAAGGCTTAAATTATTAATTTAATTTTTAAAATAACTTATTATTTTATATATTTTAGAACATCGCAAACAAGAAAAATTGCGGTAATAAAGTAGAAATTGTCCTATATTTCCATTTTCTTGCAATATTGCCGCGCTTTTAATTTGTCGGGACGACATACTTATTACAGATTTCAATAAACTTAGATCTAGCTTACAACGTTTAATCCATTGTAACATAGTCAATCTTATCACATAGCACTTTAATCGTGAGATATGATACAACTTTACTTTACTTATTGGTAATATTTGTGGTTTTTTTTATTCCAATATACATAAAATAATACAAATAAAATTGTTAAATATTCCGTTTTATGCTTTATTATTTTTATTGTTTATTTTTAAATAAAATGTGATAGTGGAATATTTTATGTGTTTTAGGTTCGTTCGGAAACAATTTGAGAAACTTTGCATTGATATCTCGTATTCCAAACTCATTATGGATATATATTGTTCTATTGGCAAGTGTAGCTAACATGGAAATATGCAAACTTAATTAATATCGGATGAATATGACGTGCTCTTTTAAAATAATATTATAATATCAAATCATAACTTTTTTATTAATTTATTTTGAGCTGACTGCAACAATACACCGAACAAAACAATCAGAAAATTTTAGAAAGTCTATCACTGAAAGTATTCATGTAAAAAGTATACTGTAAATCATGTATACACTAAACTAATTGAATATTTTTTTCAGTATACTTGCATTATACCGAGCGAATTGTCATTTGGATACATACTAAATTGTTTATTTGTTTTAAATTTTTTCAATTTTCCAATTTCACATCTCGTTAAATATAGTCGGCTTACTGTAAAATTCAGGCCGTTAGATTTTGTCGTTACCATTTTCACGTTTCGTTAAATAAAATCTCTGAATTTATGACCGAAGTGAACGGATAAATACATTTAATACGCAGCGTATACAAGGTCGGATATTAATTGGGTCAGGATTTTTTGTAGGATCAAAGTATCATGCATTGTGGTAGGTTATATACCAGGTGAAATTTGTATGTAATCAACAAATAAATCCATTTGAAACATAAATTGATGCATCAAAACTTTGTAACCAAATTTTAATTGAAATATTTTTTTTGTGTTTCATAAAAAGGCAGTACATTTATTAAGTCATGCGTTGCCACAGCCCGACTTATTTTATTTAACAAATTAATACAATTAATTCACAAACATTTTAAATGTGACATTGAACAACGTTCATTAAATTATTGAATGCTATAAATGATTTTACAATTTAGAACCTATTTTTGCCGGTAGAAAATAGCTGTCAAAAATTGCGATAGAAATAAAAAATACAATAAAGAGGTATTTTAAAAGAAACAATTTTTTAGATTTTATTTTATTAACAATAATTTAATTAACAATATCTCAGAAAACGTTGTTCCTATATAATTTGCACACATACAAACATATATTTGTTAATCATCCACCCTGTGTATGTGCTGTGAAATATACCTGAATACTATACTAGTTTATGGAACATATTTTTAGGTTCAATGATTCTCTTGAATACCTAAAGCGATATTTACATATATGCAGATATAACATCACCGCAAGTATCATGTTTTTCACCGCATTCATTGCAATCGTTTGCTAATAAGAATGTCTAACTGTGTAGATAAAACTAAATTATCACTACAGTTTTTTAAATTCAATATTTAAAGTATCAATAAATAATTTTGCATAAGCACACAAATATAATATATTTGCATTGATTATAAGATTAATTTGTATTTGTGTAATAACCATAATTATAATTATTATAAATAATAACAATTTAAAATTATTAACCAGAACTAATTCCAAGACGTTTATGTATAATTACTTCTTTTCACAAACAAAATATGTTGCATACATAATGTCGAATGTTTAAATATATTTTACTTTCTCTAGCGATGCTTACAAAGTGAACTAAATAAACCAGCTAATATAATGCATTCTCATAAAGTTGAGCAACGTTTTATTACCAATAAATGTCAATAATGAACATAAAAAATAGATAAAACTATACATTTTTTATAACATTTTAATCTATTGTTAATACAGTAGTAATCTATGTATAGAAGAATCGTACCTTAGGGGGACCTATATTGAAATTCTTTCTGTGTGAATGCACCGTTTTCTAAGAACTATATATAGGTCACATTCTCCGAGTATAAAAGAAAGATTTAAAAGAAACAGTATTTTCTAAATTTCCCTTTTAATCAATATTTATAGGGCGTATATTTTCAAATTCATATATGATCAATAAAAATATATTACTAAACAGTGAACAATATTACACATTAAGTTTAATAATAATTATAAATTTATATAAAACTTATATAAATAAATATATATTTAATATAAATAATTGTTTATTGATTATTGCACAAATATGCAGTAAATGATGATTATATATTAATTTCACATGTATTTATTAGTATATAATTTGGAAAATTGAGAGTTGGCTTATTAGATGCACACATCCATACACATCTTCAGTAGTGATAAAAACTTAAAAACTTAGCAGTATAGTTTTCCAGTTCAATTTTTAAGTAAACCTTTTCTAATATTTACATATATTACATATTTTTATATTTAATTAGTAATAATCGACAAAGGAAGAAAGTAAATAATTTTTATTGTAATACATATTTTTTTAAATTGCATAAGCAATTGAGACTTGCAGTGTTATTTTTCATTATTATTGTTGTTTTAATTCTGCACTGAAAAAGATCTATTTTTATGTAAATTGATTCAAAATAGGCACAAGTAATAGCGAGTGCAAAAAACCATTCACACAAGAGTGTCATACAATAATTAATTTACTGAAAAAATATTATTGTTTTCTTTCATCAATAACATTATATATATATATATATATATATATATATATATATATATATATATATATACTGCTGCCATATCTACAGTAAACCCAGTAAAATTTAGTAAACCGCTAAAATTTTAACTAAATCGGTTCATAATGATCACACCGTTTGATTTACATTCGCATATTTATCAAGTTCACGCATGAAATCTTAATTAGTAATGTATAATTTTTGGATAGTAAGTAAATAAAGTAAAGTTATTTACAGATTAGTTTTAAAAATAAAAATTTCGGTTTCGTTAATAGAGAACAAACACAAGAAAGAATATAAATAAAGAAACTTCTAAATTTTCCTTCATTTATTATTCAAGATTTAGTGAGTATAATAAAATGAAGAACAGATTTCTATGACGTGGATATGTTGAAAATGTACCAAAATCAATTATTCTCATTTTATACCTTTATATTTTAGTATCGCAACTACAATTCACAAAAGCAAAATCCGTTTTATAAACAAATGCAGCAGATTGGAAAAGATATCAAACTTTTGTAAAAATGTTTTTGTTCAAGCAACAGCAATGCTTACGCTGTATAGATCAGATATAACTATATAAATATAATATAAAGAAATAAAAATCTGCATTATAGAAATCTGATAAAGCGACACATTCTACAACTTAAAAAATAATTGTATGGTGTGCGGAGTTGTTACGGGAATGGTTTTTAGATATTATTTTTTATAGAACTTTAATCAGGAGGTATTTATGTTTAGAAAGTTTTTTTTTACTGCTGGAGGACGCTATCAATGTTCGAATTTATTTAGAATAGTCTATATACAAAAAATGCATCAATTTAAGACAAAAATTATTCTTATTTTCCTATATTGTTTTCTTTGTCCGTCTTTTATATTCTAATGTTTCTTATTTTCTACAATGAAATTCACCTCTGCATTCACCTTTGCAACCACCATTTATTTGCTATTTCTGTGCTATCGAATCTATTTCATTAAGCTGTTCTTAGTTGTATTATTAATTTTTTTCTTTGTTTACATTCTTTTTTATATTCTCTCTTATTTCTGAATATTTTTATTAATCCAATTAATGCGTCTTTGTGTTTTTATTCTCATTTATTTGTCATTTCTATTGTCCTTATCTTATTTAGTTTGTTATTATTATTACTATGAATGACCTTTCTTATTTTTGTCTTTTTTTTACTGATTTTTTGTTGTTGTTTCCAATTTTGTTTTCTACCATATATTTTAATATATTCTATATTTCTCACGACACGGCGTGTGTTTTGTATCACCGTGGTTCATTTCAGTATGGACATTGTTTTTCCCCTCTTCATCTTATTTTCTTTTTTGTATGGTATAAATTCATCTTCTAATCATTTTTATGTTGCTTTTTTTAAATTTTCTTTTCTATAGATGTCAAGATTATAAATACGACCTTTTTGACACTTTCAGAAACGTTTGTTTAATAAAAAAGACACATTGGTAAGCTCACATACAATTGATTCATATTCGTTCGTGAAGTGACAGTACATACATACTTTTAGATTGACTTTGAATAAGGTAGAATAGTTCACAAGAAACCGGATTATATATCGCTAATTTCTCTAAGTTGACGATTAAGGTCAAAAACGTATAAGAAACGACGATATAGAAGATTGTTAATTTTGGCTGGCTGTTTTTTGGAATTGCTACTCTTATTAACATGAAGGGAATTCAATAATTTTTGGACAGGTTTAATTAATCATCAAATCTCTATGGAATCTTAATTATTGAATTAATTGTTTTGGCATTACATTTATGTTTTTAATGATAGATGACAATTTTGAGAAAATTATTTATTTTTATAGACATAACACTTTTAATAGTCATTTAAAAAATAAATTGTTAATGGCAATGATTAATAATAGATATATTTTAACAAGTTAGAGTACCGAGATTATTAACCGCCATTAAGATGAATGTTGATTACATTTTTTTTGTGTTGATTGCTTCCTAAAAGTATACAGAAAATCAGTATATATTTTGTGATTTTGTGTCAAATTCGACAATCTACAATTATTAAAATAACATTGCTATTACACCTTATTACCTAGCAACACAATAATGTTTCTAATGGCTATGCATAAATTAACAGGGGCTATTAACGGACTCCTATCAATACATAATAAGACTGTTTAATAAACGATTAACGGAAAAATTGAGTAACTATTGATCGATGTCTTGTGATTTTTGCTGAGATTATTTTTATAAACGAATATTGTAAAATGTAAAGAAATTGAAGAAAATAACAGATAAATGCAAAATATCTAGAAAATGTTGCAAAATTTATTATGAATTATTAAGTAAAAATTGTTGAAAGAAAATGTGAGTGGTTCAAACACACTTAAATTTTATTCATTTAGCAGAAGTAAAACTTTTATTAAATTTTTTATAAAAAAATATTAATCGCGGGAATTGAACGCGGAACCCCTGACATTGTAGATTACGTCATCGTGCATTGATATGGTGTTATGTATTTGACACTGAAAAGTATTATTAATAAACTTTCAATTTGATTTGTTTATATTGATGTTGTTCTATCTCAATTCCATTTATCGATTTTACATCTTCTTTTGCGCCAAATTTTAATTTGTAATGCATTTGACGCGAAAAAGACAGAAGATTGGATGAGAGGAATTGAGATAGATATGCGTGACGGTAAATTTGAACTTGAAAAAAAAATACCCATAGAAGTTTTAATTCAAAAATTTACAAAATTAAAGTAAATATCGAAAAATATGAAGAATACAATCTGGCATTTTGAAATTAGAAATGTGTAAGAGTATTATCAACAATTAAAAAAAAACTATAAAAAATTGAGAATATAAAGGACGTGCTTAAAATTGTTGATAAATGTACGCAAAAATATCGAAAAAGTTACAAAAAACAAACAATCTCAAGAAACAGTTCAATTTGAAATTAAATTCGGAGAAAATATAAATCAGGACAAAGTGATGGGAAATATATTTGTAAAAAGTCAATAAAATGTCAAACAAAATCTAAGAAATTATTGAGAAAAACCCAATATTTTTTATATGTATAAAAATGTGGAAAGAGTTTACAAACTATAAAGTTATTAAATATCAAGAATGTATTGTAGAATATTGAAAAAGATCACAAAATGTGTAGTTGATATATACTTAAAAAAAAAGTAGATAGTTTTCAACAACTGATGTAGAATGTGAATAAACATTTCAAAATATTTTATAGAATATCGTAAAAAATTAGAAATTGTTAAGAAAAACCCAAAATATTGGAAAATGAGAATTGAAATATATTTTGTACAAAGATGCCTTGGTATTGAGAATTACATTTTTTCATTATAAATTAATTTAATTTGTTGTAATTTAGTATTAGTTGTGAATAGAGTACTTCATCCAACTATATTACTACATACTTACAAATTTACATGATTTCTAATAGTAAAAGAATCACAAAATTTTAAGAAATAAATTTACCAATATTATTTTGTTATTTCATATTATATTGTTCTAAATAAACTGAATTAAGATACTTACAATAAATTTATAAAATAACATTTTTATATGTACAACTTATAAAAAACTTAAAGCATTAGTTAGAGTTGTGACATTTTTACTATCAGCAGTTTAAAAAAAAAACTAAAATCGTTTCAATATCTGAAATGAACAAAGATAAGAAAAAAATGCGTGTGTGTATAAAACGTAATTGAGTTTCGAACAAAATATGTTTTGAAACATAAATATGTTGAGAAATAGAAACGAAGACGTAGATTAAAAATATTGACAGTGTAGATTTATAAACTAGAATATGATTTTTTATTTATTAAACATTTTCTAGAATTTTTAATAAAAATAAAATGGTTTGTGATTATGTAGATTTATATAAAATTTTGAATTAATTTAAAGTTATAAAATTTAAAATACAACTTAATAAAAATTCGCAAGGTGAACGTTATAAAGTTCAGACAAATTTTATTTGATCGTGAGAATAAATTTTCTTATTGTGCAGAATATGCAAATTTAATATGCACTTTTGTCAAGGCTTTATTTTTATGATGTTTGCAACTTAATCAAGACACATATTTTACATTGTTATTTTTTAAACTTGCATGTCTCATAAGTTTTTTGCTTTACCTATTAAATTATATTAATGTGATTATAATTGTATTATTGTAATTATATATAAATAAATATCACAATATCAAAAACGGATACAGGATAAAATTGCACTCAAAGATTGTGTAATTTGAGTTTCAATGGCATTTGTGGTAAAAATGTATAAGATATTAAAAATTCATCACCTTTTTTTCCTTTTAGTGCGCGTATAAAAATTATTCAATTTGTCTTCGAATAGCATATATTTGCATTTAATTTGACTCGGATTAAATCTGCAATAGCAAAATGCTTAAAAAATAATTGGGTTATTTCAGAATCGGTGTTTCCGAGGCGAATTTCCATCACATTGTAAAATTGAATTTTTTCATCACTGCTATACGCACTCCTAAAAGAGATTTCATACAAAAATGTATTTGCATGACCGACTAAATATTAAAATACACCTTTTCTTGTTTCCTGCAAAGGCAGATTATAAATAAGCGAGTGTCGCCATAATAAAGCTTCACTATGTTTCTCCTGCGAAAATCCAATCTAATCCGATATAAATAACAAAATAACGAGGACGCAGTAATTACATTAGTTTTTATCAGAAACAGAAACAGGACATGTACTTGAATGAAAATGAGACGTGATTATTGACCAGTTTTTGTAAATGAAATAAAATAAATTTTACATTATTGACATAAAAACAACGTTCTAGATATATCCATTCAAGAAGTCACAAAATCAATTACCTAGATAACTTTTTATCAATTAATACAACTTATTTATTTTGTATGTATTATACAGTTAACACCGTTTTTTCTAATAATTTAGCTTAGTTTCTAATATACTAATTTATAATGCATTAAGATATAAATTTGAATCTGTGTATGTAAAATCATCTTGACCCTGAGTATCATTAAGTTAGAACAGGAATTACGCTTTAAATCCCCTTGTAATTTAGTTATGGCAAATTAGCATATTGGCGGAACGAGATAAATTTTATTAAACGTAGAGTTTATTTTTTATGCATGAATTGCTATTAATTTACGGAAAATACAAATTGGCCTATTAATATTTTCAAACGATTAAATTTAAAAATTTTCTAGGGAGCATGTAATCAGATAACAGTATGATATATAGCAGTTCAAACGAAGAACATACGGTTGAAATTTAATGGATTATAAATAAAATAATGAGTTTGCTTTTTACTGAAAGAAGTTTGTTCGATATTTTTATAGTTCTGTTGCATTTTTCTCTAATATATATAGTTTTGAAAGTGGACCGTTTAATGTTTAAGTGAATTTACGCAAATTTACATGATATTTCCTTGAATTATTAGAATAGTGGCACAAAGCGGAAACCATAGTGAGAGTTGTATTTTGTGATCTTGGAAAGTGGTCTTACTACTCTTGCTGTCTTGACTTGGCCACTCAGTTTTAATGAAAGTACTGGTGTTATTGATTAGTTTCACAGGCGCGAGTGTCCAGTTCACATATATCGGATAGTTTATATTACTTCCTTATTATATGAAGTTTCCTTCATAAAGTTTAGAAAAATATTGCGGGATGTTTTGGTGCAATAACCTAACGAAGTTTACATTAAATTGAAGTGAGTTTACAAATATTAAAATATATATTCAACTTTCACTTATTACTTATTTTTATTATTAATCTTTACACTTAATAAATTTTTAATGAACATAAAGATGTTTATTTGAAGGCGTTATATTACACTAAAGATAATATTGTATCATATTGCGAGTTTGATGTAAATTTTCAATCATTGAAGAAAATCTGATATTAAGTATTTTATGTTCTTATATAATCTTTAATAATCGTAAAAGAAAACCGACTTCACAATTTGACGAAACATGCTCCAATTCATTAAATTATATTATATATTTTTAGCAAACATTTGCATTAATTTTATAATTTTGTTTTGTATTATTGACAGCAATAAATGAAAGTAATGCTTGATAAATAGAAAATTTTCTCCGAAATGTCATAGTTTAACAACAATTTAATTCAACAATGCTTTAAAGGTTATCGGATTAAAATATTTTTTTTAGATTATAAATAGATAAATAATTTCATTCGATTTCTAATTCAATTTCTGATGTCAGTGCAATATTAAATTGCAATTATAAAAAAAACAATGTGTAATATTTATTTATAGATCTAACATATTTCTATTCTTTGTTTCAGATACACAACAGTATTAGTCGTTAGGCGACTAATTGCCTCCCATTTGTCGTGATAAAGAGCAAACACACAGAAGGAACTATTTGTGATTAGTGCAATAGACAGCTATTAATCTGTATAATTAAGTGCGTTAGTTTAGTGTATCAGTATTTGTACAAGCGTGTCGCTGTCTACATATTTTTCGATAGTTCTTTATTGTTAATATGGATATCAATCAGTTATAATTACGTTAACAAGTGAAGAAACAATAGACATGGAGACCGAAGAACTTATTAAACTTGTCGATGGGATCTACAAAGTAAGTAATTTTAATAAATGAATATGTATTTTGTTAAAGTGTTTTTTCTTAAACGCAGTCAATTTATTTTAATCAAATTTAAATTCCAAATTCTATTTATGGAGATGCGTGCAACAACAACTTTATTAAATTAGAATGTGTTGAAAATTCAGTCATTAACCTTATGAAAATCCATGTAGCGATAATTAATCAGGAGAATTTTATATAGGTCTCATATATGTAACGATACGCTCTGTACAGATTTCTAATTGACTATCCTGAACCAATGACATTTAACTTTAAATTACTATTATTGCAAGACATCAATTAAAATATTTATTAATAATATTTCCAGGTTATTGATAATGATCTATTGAAAATACATAACAGTTAATTAAAATTCTTTAATTATAAAGCAATTAATTAGTTAGGTTTAATTTGCTTCGAAGTTAGTCTGTTATAGTGGAGTTTGTTTGCATGTGTAGAAATTTGCAAACTATACATCATTTAATATAATACCTAGCAAATAGCATAAATGATTACAACGATTAACAATTCAATGCACTTGAAGCAATATTAACTAAAAAAATAGAAATTGATTTATTTAACAGAGTATACTATTGCCAATACGCACAAAATATTTTTTTAAAATTTTTACTATGTTACTGTCATATTGAAAATTGTTAAATCATATTATAAATTTGTACAATAGATTTATGATATTATCTATTATACTTAAATAAATGGTATATATAATACTTACTACTAGTATTATATTTCTATACCTATAAGATGTATGGTGTAAAAAGCACAAACCTTTTTAAATCTATTTTTAATAAACTAAAATAGTTATTTATATGTACCTAGTGCGCGAAATTACAGTTTGGTGAGAAAGAAGAGTTAAAGATTTTTTGCACAGATGTTGCACACTGCAACATTTTTCTGCAGAACTACTGAAATAATGAAGAAAAAAAAGTAAAATCATAACGAAACACTAAAAATAAATCTTTGTTTTATCTCAATCTAGTCAATTTGATTGTTATTACAGATACAAAATTAAACAAATATTGATTTCTGTCAGTTATTATTTAAAATAAAAAAGAAAGAAGATATACCGTTTGATTGCCAATAATGTAATTGCTGATCTATTATTTGACAAATTAAAGTTAATTTATGATAAAACGTACAGACAGTTTAAGGATTGATGTGCACAAAAACAGCCGTACTGGATATGACACCCGACGGCCTGCAAATTAATATTAATGTAAAAATGTTAAATATCAACTACAAAATAGCTAATTATGATGGAAATGTGTGAATATAAGTTTTTTTTGCACGAATTGCGAGTTTAAGTACTTAATCGCAGGGAGTGCAAAAACACTATCCACACAAGACTGTCATACAACATTTCATCAACAAAGAAAGAAAAATTAATGTTTTCTTTCAATATTAATATTATTTAATATTATATTTCTAAGGAAATTCAACAAAACTACTTGTAAATTTATAGCTTTACTGTTCACATGAGTCAAAAGACCACGGGCAAATACACTTGAATTAAAAAATGGTGATCTGAACATACTGCCATTAAGAAGTGTACATGGTTGGACTATACTTTGATAAAAAAAATGGCATACAGTTTGCGCATGTCGAAGTATATCTTAATGTTAATTAGCTCAATTATATGAAGAACCCGCACAATTTAATTTATCATTTATTAGCATCAGATTAATTGATAGTACCGCCCAAATGGCAGATTGCCGAAAATCTGTCACTTACATCAAGTCTTAATTAAGGTGACAAATTACTTTTAGTTTTAAATTTGCGCCAATATTTTCAGATGTGGTAGTATAATCTCTAACTTCGCGTCGTAGCCGAAATAGAAAAATGTTTGTAGAACAAGAGGATTACATTTTAAAATTTGTCCCGTTTTGTTGATATGACTGATTTCGTATATTTTTAAAAATAGCAATATAGTATAATTAACTTAGCATGGCCCATGGAAGGAGTTTTTGCGCAACGATAGAAAATGACGCATAACAAGAAGAAGGTCTAGAGTACCAACGCTTATTTTGTCTTTGAGCATACTCAGGACCTCTCTTATATTATGCATTCTTCTCTATCGGAGAGCGAAAACATCTTCCATAGGCCACGCTAAGTTAGTTGTACTATATTGCTATTATTATAAAAATATACCAAACCAGACATATCAACAAAACGGGACAACTTTTAAAATGTAATCCCATTGTTGTACAAACATTTTTCTATTTCTGTGTAGATTTGTTATAAATAATTGTACAGTTCATTACCTTATGTACTATTATTGAATAGTTATTTTTATAATTGCTAGTGTAATTTTTTAAAAACGAATTTGAAGCTGCACGTTAATTTTAACTCGAATCGTGTTAAATATTAGAGGAGTATGAACAACTTATGTAACTAAAAATGAATGGAAACCTTACAAAAGATTCTAGATTAGCAGTTTTACACCCAAAATCTGAAGGTGGTCGGTTTTGAATTTAAAATTCTCTAGAAACTTTTGGAATTGGAACTGGTTTATGGTACTATAATGTTTTGTACTGGACTGATTAATATTAACGAAAGCTTAATAATAATATTATTGAAGAGTTCTATTGATAAAAACGTAATATTGTACCTAGTGACATAAATATGAAAAATGTAAAACGGGCTAACTGTGATTGGTCGAATTGGAGTAACATAATTTTTGAATCTCAATTATAGCGAGATTTTATGGATTTTGTAGTCAAATAAGTTAACTCATTTTCGCATAAATGTTATGATGTTTTGTATCTGCACCTTTATACTCTGATGTTATATGAGTGTAAAGTAAGACGAGTCATATCATTACTGCCTAATTATATGCAGTAAGCTAAAAATACATATGACATATTCTATTGCTACTTTGTAAAATTAACATATAATTTTTTTAAATTTGTTTTAATTAACAAGCATAATTATTAATGGTTTCACATCCCACCGACTAAAATAATGTCATTTTCAGGCCACTGCACTCTTAAAGTGTCATTAGCACACATACAATAAGTTTAATGCAAATGAGCACGAGGGTGAATCTCAACATAATTGCTCCTCGTTGTACAAAGCAATTAACAATTTATATGAATATTTACTCTAATTAAAAAGTAAATGTGAAAAAATATTTAAATCTGCAACTTATCGATTTATAAAAATGTTGATGGCTCAACGATGAAACTCGGTTTCCGGATGCCGAGTTCGTGATATTTTTCTATTAAGAGAAAATCTCATAAACTTCGAAGGGTAGGCGAGTATCCTCTCCCATCGAATGACGGCATGTATCTATCTATACGTAGAAAGGACCCAATTTTAAAATGCAGTAATAACTTTGTTGGGTCTAAAAGTAGATTGAACTTGGGCAAATAGCCCATCAGCAAAAATTGACCATACGATAGAAAGCAATTAAAATATTGCTTCATTTGCACAGTGTATAGGTTTTTTGATGAATGTATAATATAAAATGTAATCCTATATGGTCCTGGTGTAATATTGATTTTTAATGTTCATTAATGTAGTAATAAATGTCATGTAAATTTTAAATTAGATTGCTTGCGCGGTATGTTTAATCAATCAATATTGTGGCGTATAAACCATAGAATTGATTGAGTAACAGTTCATTTAAAAGAGAATATTAATTTTGCAGATTTCAAAAATGAAGTTATAAATAACAAAATATTACATGTAAACGATATTTGCTAATTTGAGCATGCATATTATATGTTCTGCATTTGTCTGTAACATTAAATCATTTTCAAACCCACATACTATAAGCATATTATAAGAACAAATTATTAGATTAGATAGATATGGTAGCAGATGCTAGTTGAAAATCAGGAAAACAAAGCACAGCTTGTAACATGAGAAAATGTTTATTTAATGTTAAAAATAGGAAACGGTTTCTACCGATAATCAATCTAAAGGTTTATATAGCCTTCCACAAAGTTAATAGATTGTTGTGAAAAAAGGCAATGCAAATATCAACACTTTAAGCTGCTTTTACGCAGACCTGTACGATAAAAAGAGGGTTCGAACTAAACACAAGAGTGATAGCAAACAACAAAAGGTTTCTGATGTAGCACATATTTACAGTTTAACTTTAAGTATATAAAAAATATTGATTCAATTAGAATTAATATGATATAATAAGATTATGTTAATACGCTTCTAATCAAAAGATTTAAGTATTATTTCGATGAGTTCAATAAGATAAATTATCTTATGTGAGTTAGTCGATGCGTGAGAATTATGAAGCTTACACTTTTTAATAAAATTGTTTATTGTAGTCATATTTTATTAATGAAAAATAAAATGTATTAAACATTAAACCCTAAAATAAATGAATACACATACATACATACATGTAGTCATATTTTATTAATGAAAAATAAAATGTATTAAACATTAAACCCTAAAATAAATGAATACACTAATGTAATTAGTGTTTGTTATAAAGTCTATTAATACTTATTTATTTTATTGTTACACTATATTAATAAGAATGAAAACAGTTAGCAGTTGCTGAAATTTAATATTTTAATTTTAAAATTAATAATAATATTCCAAATCTATTCCAAAGATGTGTAAATAAGTCAGAAGTACCAAAGGAATGGAAGTATATATATATATATCAGTAATACATAAGAAAGGAGATAAAAATAAATGCGACAACTACAGAGGAATATCCGTAACCAACACCATAAGTAGGATATATGGAACAATACTCAAAAAAAAGTTAGAAGATGAATACAGTGCAATGGAGGCAGAAGAACAAGTCGGATTCCGAGCAGGAAGATCCACCATTGGCCAATTATTTACATTAACTCAAATCGTAGAAAAGAAAATCGCATATAACCAGGAAATTCATTTGCTATTTGTGGACCTTAAAAAAGCCTATGACAGCATTCCTCTAGTAAAATTGTGGGAAGCCTTACAACATACCAACATAAATACTGAAATAATAAAAGCAATCAAATCCT
>JARJEC010053988.1:0-18844 GCA_030264575.1 Tachinus sp. AB-2021 | reverse complement strand
TCATTTTCAAAGATAATATCATCGAGAAAATTTAAGAAAATTCAGAAATTGTAAGAGGGAAATGCCAGATTCCGATAAACTGCCATCGTGATTTTTTCAGGAATAATTAATATAAGATAAAAAAACCTAAATATAAAGTTTCGGCGAAATCAAAAAATTCTATCAGGTCGAAATAAGATTTCTATTATATAAGTGGTGCAATTAATATTATAATAAATTAAACAAACAAAATTGTCAATTTTGTATTTTATTTAAATATTAAATAGTATTTTTTACTATTTTATAACTTTGACCACAAATGATTAATAAAGCTGAACAATTAGCAAAAATTTTGATTTTAATGCAAAATATTTACGAGTAGACTCGGCAACAGCGCGCGTCGATCGGCTGTGCTTGCTAGGTCTAGCTTGCTAACTTGACGCTCCTACCCATCAGATCAATGGCAGTGTCGAAACCCAATAATACCAAAATTTGAATAAAAATTATATAAAATCGAGCCAACCGAAGTGTGGTGAACGGACCGGTCGCTATCTTTACTTTTATACTATCCTCCACAAACACATGCCAACATTCTACTTATCTTATTAAATTTAAAATGATTCTTTTCAATATAAAGTACTGTTGGGGCAAATATACTGCTGGCAAAACGTTTTAGTGCGCATTGCGACCTCAAGTTAGATATGCAATCTGAAATAATTATTTCTCAAAATAATATGAAATAGATGAAACATTCGAAAACACTGAAACACGTCAATTTTTATTTTAAGCGGAGACATCTTTTGAAATATTTTTGACTCGTGTGCACAGATCACCTCCAGGCAGTGAACACTACGTAACTGGAAAGACCCCGCCAATGTATCACATCCATTGAATTCTATACTTACGCGTCCGTTTCAGTTACGTAGGCCGGCCTATCATCATTTTGCGTTTTATTGCTGGAACATCAGGTTTTACAAAAATGCAGATAATATTAACACTTTTTCAATATCTACATCTATGAAATAAAAGCTGAACGGAAACCCTTACAATTTGATTAATTTTTAGCCAATTTATAAAATGCTAAAAACTACTTGATTAAATTAAATTCTATAAACGGCAAATTCAAATGACTCCATATATTATACGGTAAACATATTTTTTAGCAAAACAAGTTTTTTGCATTTTTCCTATTTGATATCAAACTCAATTGAGAAGACTTCACACAATTAATCTCTATTATTTGCATAAATAACTTTTCTTGATTAATCTTTTATTTTGGAAGATGAACTATTGCATAATTTTTAGGTAACTTCATACTGAAACTAAGTGTGGAAAAGGAAAAATATAAAAATTAAAGTTTTCTTAAATTATTATTGTTAATAATTAGAAATGTATAAAAAAATCATTTTATCACATTGATCTTACACAAATAAATTAAAATATAACTTATCCACTGATGCGTTGATGAAGAGAATATTGTTTAATGACCTTGCGAGCTGCTTCTGTATGTCCTGAAAATGTAATTTAATTGCTCCATCAGCATACATTTACACATGAATAAAAACAATAATTTAATCATTTATTTATTGCCAAACCTTACCTAACTGAAGTTCAATATAAAGTACGAGCATGATAATGTGAGCAGGTACATTACAGTCGGGACCGCGCTTCTGCCAAATCTGTTTAATTAAAGTTGAAGCTTGATCTAGTTGACCACGCAATGTTTTTACAACAGCAATATTGTATTGCATAACGGATAATGCACTTTGAAGATTATTCGGAAACCATTCTATAATAAGCAATGTGTTATATTATGTTGATTTCTGAATGTATAATTTTTTAGGTTCTGAATGTGAATATGTTTTATTTATTTGCTGTATTTTTATTTATTTTATTCATATTAGTTTTAATTATAAAATAAATAAAAAAGCATTATAAACAAATGATGATTAAAAACAATATATACTTTATATTATATTTAAATGTTTAAATATTTTTTAAAAACAATTTAATTTATTTAAATTGTTATTTAAAATTTTATCGTCTTAATTGCCAATAAACCCAATTATTTCATTAAAATATGTTTTAAAAAAATCGTGGAAATTATTTATATATTATTGTTGTTTTTGATCATTTTTGCTTGTTTTGTTGATTCTAAAATTATTATTATATTTGCTTACTTGTGGGTGGATTTGTTTTCACTTCTATATCATCAGTTGAATCTTTGTAAACATCAAATGAAATATCTTTAATGATTTCTGGATCGAGATGCTCCAATGCATCAGAAAGTTTATCCAATAATACCAGACATTCGGCTGCATACATATTTCCTAATAATCTGCAAAAAATATTATTTATATGATCTATTAATTTTTTTAAACAATTTTACCTGTGAACTTCTGATATTTTTGGTTGTCTTAAAAGCTCCTGAGCGTGATCCAATGCAAGTATATAATCACCAAGACATAATCCTACATACGCAGTTGCAATTAGTATAGCATTTCTCAATTTTGCAATTTCATCGGAATGCAAAATTGCAGAAGGTGAAGGTCCCGGGTTAGTAGATTGAGCAGGTGGTGTTACTCCAGGTATCAATAACAGTGGAACGGGCGATACAGCTACATCGGAAGGTAACAATGTTTTTGCATTTCTTAAACACAATGACGCAAATTCTAAATTTGCAACTGGCACGGCAAAACTTTGACTTTCTGTACTACAATAAAAAATTACAGTAATATTTTTTTATTATATTCAAAATAAAAAAAACTATAAAACAAAAAATTTAAATTAAAAAAGCAATGCTGCATTATTTAAAGTGTATTAATAATATTTCATCCAAGTCTTAATTATAGGTGGCGTTCTAATCATTTAGATCTTCGGTAGTGCAAACGACAATATACAAAATAACTTAACAAATAATGGTAAACCGAGTGACAACTGAAACAGGTACGGACTAATATTTTTTTACTTATGATTATTTTGTTATAAATTTATTATGGGTTAAAGTAGATCAAAAGACCCTACTTAATTGCTAAAAAGTTGAAAAATATTATTTTTATGTTATTTATATTATTTATTAATAAATTTTGTCATTTTAAATGGAACAATCGGTATATTTATGCAAATTTTTATTTCTTAGTCAATTTTACACACAAATCCCAATCTTCAAAAATGTTGGTAACATAACCTCATTTTTGTCACAAAATATAATTATTTTAATACTTTAAAACAAATATTTTTGTTGTCATTTACTAGCATAAAAATCTTCTTTTACGTGGTATCATCGTACCAATGAGGTTGTATTTGCAAAAAAGTAAGTTACCACCTAAATACTAATTATGTCATTTATAAAAGAGCACAAATTGACGCAATTTTGAATAATGTGGCAAATAATATTTTTCCGAAGTCCATTATATTTAGATGTTGCTATAAAAGAATTTCTAAAAAAATCTTTTTTTTTCAAAATGAAGTTAAGTTACCAAAATTTCTGAAAATTTGGATTTATACATAACATCTAAATCCAAAATTGCAAAAATATACCGAGTGTTAAATTTTAAAAAATGTTCCGGTTAAATAAAAAATGATATTTTAGAAAATTTCAGCGGTAAAGTAGGAGTTTCCAATTTATTTTCAGTTAAAATTTTTAACTGATAAAAATTTTATTAAAAAATATTCATAAATAAATAAGTGTATATATGTACCGGTTTCAGTTGTCATCCGGCATAAGATTTATTAGATTAAAAAAAAATTAAATATTAAAAATACCTAAATTTCTTGTCAATTCCAACATTGGTTGTTAGAATGATTTTATGGTTTTCATTGTTTCCAATTAATTGAACAACAAGTTCCTTTTGTCTTTTGCTTATATCAAAATCGACTGCATTGCTTTCTTTGTGCACTCTTATGCAACATTCTGCTAATCGTAACCATAACCTTGAGTTTCGATGATATCTTCTTACTGCTATTATCAGACAATCAAATGCTTGTGCTGCTTTTCCAACATATAATAACGATATTCCTAAGTTGTACATTAATTCGTGATATTTCGATGCACCTAAGGTATGCAGTGATGCTTCACCTAAAATAATTAATCATATCACAATGTTATTAGTTTCATGTTATAAATTTTATGAATTTCACTCATCTCGTGAATAGTAATTTTAACAAATGAGGTAGGATGTTCCACTCTAAAATTATTTAATAATTCTGGACTGCACTGGAAGCACAAGATGTAATTGGTAAAGATACAAAATAAAAATATGTATTTTATAGTAACTTTGACCTAACAGTTTTTACCTGTTATTTTACTAGAAGCACTTATTTCTTCTTTTAAAGCTTGTTGATAGTAATGGCCAGCTAAATTGTGTTTTCCCATTGCATGATGTATCACGCCCATATTATTATAAAACAGCACTGTTGATGATTCACCATGATCACTAAAAAGAACATAATAAAAAAGTCGCATTTTTATCAACTTACTATCTGAATTCGACCATATTTTTAAACCAGACATTGCATATTGCAATTGTCGACACTGCAGATTTGACTTTCAATGATTTTTTCATAAGTAATATAACAAATAAGTTACATTTATAAAAAATTATCGATAATATATGAATCATTTGTTATATTACCTATAATAATACAATTATTTTCACTTATCAGTACGCTATTAGATGGAGCATTTTACATGTGATTTTATTTATACAAAAATTGTATTCTTATTCAATTCAAATAATAATTGCACTCATGATAAGCAATACCATACAAAAATAAATCAAACTTGACTTTATAGGATGACCCTAGATGGGGATTTTTAATGATTTATTCCTATCATATATAGGAATAAATCATCAAATTTTTTTTCTATTTATTTTCAGAAAAACTAAAAATAGTATAAATTTCAGCATCGTAGCCGATTATAAGACTCGTGGCAAAATTGGGTGCCTTCTGCAACTTATGTTTTACTGAAGCATTCCAGAAAATAATATACAACCAATTCTTGGTAAATTGCTGCATAAATATAAATTAAATACTAACGACAAACAATACGTGGAAAACCGATGGAAGCATACTGTTGTATTAATTTTTAAAAATGCGCTAAATTTAAACCTATCAATCTCCAATTACTCTACAACCCATTAATTACAAGACACCCTGCATATATTTCATATATTTAAAATAAATTCTACAACAATTGTAATTGTAATCAAAATATGGTTATGAAACTGCATTCATTTAGATTTAATTTGATATTAAAATCAACTTCATGAATATACTTAAATAATTTGTTAATACTTACATTGTTGTCAAACATTTGTTAGGTATAGATGTCAGCAATTTCACTGCTGTTTGAAAATTACCTTCCAAATATTCTTGATTAGCCATTAAAAATAATACTTGTACATTCTGGAAAACAAAGAGACAAAATCTATTACAATAATTAAAATCAATAATCATAGAGTGTATATTAATTTTCATAATGGATTATATTTGATATAAGTGATTGTTATAATAATCTAAACATTGCAATGCAATCAAATTAAAATTAATGAGTTCAAATTTTTTCCTGTAAATTTAAATTTAATTGGATGCAACCGTAATTTTAAACAAAGTCAATAAAGGTAAATCACATTATAATATTAAAATAAACTTTCTCTAAAACAAAATACCAAATATCGTATCCATTCATATACTCGTAGCATTTACTAATAGCAAAGTTTAATTATCAGGTATTAATACACAAGAGGACGATTTTTGACCGATTAAATTTATTTTTGGCAAAAACCTATTTCACATGAAAATTATTCTAGAATTAAGGGCATATTAATTCGAGAATAATTTTCCTAAGCGAAATAGGTTTGAGCCACATAAAAAGAACATTTCTCTGGTATAAAATCAACCTCATGTGTAATACAGATTTATCGATTTTTACCACCTATTGATAGCCATTTTTATCACTATAAATCAATTCTATTGGTCGATTTTTTTAAATATACAGATTCTGATTATTTAATGAAATAAGAATATATTATTTAGATTTAATGTACTTCATAGAAATAATTCATTTCAATTAAATAACATAAGAAAATTTATAGAATGGAATGTTACAATGTGTAATTCAAAATTAGACTAGAAATATAACTATGTAACTAAATAAATTGTGATAAACACATAATACTTTTATATCTAATCTTGTAAAATAACATAGTAAATAAATAACAAAAATTTGTCATAACCTATAAAAACAATATTCTTCTTTAATAATAAAATTTAAAAAATCAGTGGGTGTTCTTCAGAGTTGTCAGGAACATATTCTGTTAACCTTTTTAGTTATAAAATAATAGAAAGTTTCACCAACAATATTTTTTTAATTTATTATTTGTCAAATAAGCTTAGACTGATTGCGATCTGACCCACCCAAAACACAATTTAATATGTTATTCCTTTTTAGTAAACAATGGTTACATTTAAAGAAGCAATTCAACCTCTAATCCGAACCTCAATTTGGCTTGGCATAACCTCGATATCATTTAATCAAAAGTGGTTCGTTCCTTCAAAAACTTCAAAATGGTTAATAATTGGAATATGCGTTATATATACAACATCTTCTATTTATTTTGGTATTCAAGGTAGCAAAAATTACAAAGATCTATTTCTATTCATGTTTGTCATCTTATTTGAATACGTGTTTGGATTCTATCAAAATATAATCACATGGATCTTGGCGGTTTGGAAACAAAAAATGTATCTCGAATTACTAAACAAAATCAATCAAATAGATCAGACCCTAATAAATTTAGGTTATAGCATGCATTATGAAAAATTGCGAAGACGCATTCGGAGAAATCTCATCGTACATTTTACGGGCATTTTTCTATTGGTTACAGTGCAAGGATTAGTTGCAACCGGATATAAATTAGATACAATCAGTAATATAGGTTTTACTGTACTTTATCAATGTCCGCTAATCATTGCCGTTGGAATAATTGAAAATATTTCCACATATACATATTTAATGAAAGAACGATACCTTATTATAAATGAAAGAATAAAGGAATTGGTGAAGTCCAGTGAAATAATAAAAACCAATAAGATTCATGCCGATGAAATTGATTTAGACATATATAGGGCATTGAGAATTTTCTGTCCGATCCATCTCGAAATTACTGAAACCGCAAAATTTTGTAACAGGTTGTTTGATTACGTATTATTCTTCACATTCGCTATTAATTTTATCTCGATTATGATTGGATGTTATATAAGTTGCGTAACTTGTTTATATTTGGAGAGGGAATTATTAGCTAATGTGTTGTTACAACAAATTACAAGCATTTTGAATTATGTGTATTACAGTTATTATCTATGTTGGTGTTGCCATACAACTGTAAAGGAGGTAAGATCATTCGTTCATAAATGAAACTTATTGATAACTTAACCCAAAAAGTATTTCATTTATCATTCAAGTAACGATTGAAAATAAATTTATCCCAAACTAAAACACACAAACTGTCATGTTATTGTTAATATATACTTTGATTATTTCAGTACAATTATACCGGTGCATTAATTCATTGCATCACATTCCAAACCAACATGTTAAAAGAAGAGATTGAAATGTTTTCAATGCAAATAATAAACGCAAATTTGGAATTTTCGGCTGGCGGAGTTTTCACAATAAATTACAATCTACTATTTTCAATGATCGGAGGACTATCAACATACATCATAATTCTAATACAATTTTCAACCGGATCTGGTGAAGCCATCAAAAAATTTTACTACCACTAACCTCTTTGTCACTTTGATATAATAGCTGAATATCGGCTTTCGCAGCATTCATTTGATGGTTGAGAAGGTTGCAACGTATTCGATACCTGTCCAGCACTTTGAGGAAATCTTCGGTGGCTTTAGTGATTGGCTGAGCCGGTTTCTTCTCTTTTTCAACAAGTTTGTGTTTTAATGGAACTTTTGTTGTATTTATAAGCGATGGTGTTACTTGATTGAGAGCGTGATTATGTAAATATGTTATTAGATTTGTTGCTTTTTCAATTTGCCTCACAGAAATGTAGAGTTCTACAAGAAGAAGACCAACTTGTCGACCCAATACTTCATCTGAAAAGAATTAAAATTTTTAGCAAAATTTTTTTGCACTAATGGTGTCCGCTTATAGGAGATTTTAAGGTAGAAAGTTGTTTTAGAAAAAAAGCATTAACATTTTTTATAGTAATATTAAAATTTCATCGTTACCCATGGGTTCTATAAATTTATACACTCGATCCATTATGACTAAGGCTGCCGCATACTGTCTCTGGTGAAACATAAGCACCGCTTGATTGTAGTAAGCGACACAATGATCGACATAATCAAGTTTATCCGAGTGTAAATGAAATTGATTGAAAAGAGCATTTATATTCTTTTGTAATTGTTCAGATTTTTTTAAATCTCCTTTGTAAAACTCCGCTACATGTTTGTTGTGCAGTAACTTAAAATCCTGAGCACGGTTATCTAATTTAGAAATCGACTGAAGACAGGATGAGTAATTCTTTCTGAAATAAAAAAAAATTACATGTATTTTCAAAATAATATGCCCTCTAGCAGTAAAGCCGATGTCACATTTTCTAGGTCCGGTTTGACAATTTTGTGTACACCAATAATTGATGTAGCAAATTTTAAAGTTTATGTAATGTTTACCAAGATATTTTGTGTTTGTTAATATCACACAATTGTAGAAACCGAGCAAAATGTATAATTATTATATAATACACTATTTAGGTAAAAATGTAAATAATATTTTTGAAGTAAATTATATGCAAACTGATTTTTGTAATGACAAATATTTACTTATATTAAAAAATGCACTGAACTTACAACAGCTGACATTATTTAATATATATATATATTAGTTATAGCACAAATAACAATCGTCACCCAAATTGTTTTTTAATTTCTGGCCAACAAACATTTATCTTTTTTGTATTTTAAAGTTATTACTTCAAAATACACTGTTGTAGAACACACCTGTAATGTTCTTAATTTATTCATTATTATTTATTAATCATTTCAACAATAAATAAAAGAAACATTTTACATACTTTCAAACTTTAATTTCTATTGAATATAATTTTTTGAAATGTAAGAAAAATAAGGTGAACATGATAAACAGGTCCCGATTAAACATTTTTGTTGTTTTTATTTCAATTATAAATCAGAAACTATTTATGCAATTATTATAACATAAGCGGTCACGCGGATAATATGTCATCTAGGGTAATAAAACTTAATTGTTTTCAAAACTACACACATTATCAGCATTGCATATACAGACTGTTTCCTAAAAAACGCCGGAAGCTATAACATTGTTATTTTAAATTTTAGACCCAACAAACTATATATATATGCTTAAATGGTAAGAAATAACAAAGCAATGGTAATTTTAAAACTGGTGGAAATAAACGACCTACATTATATAGATGAGCGACATCTGTATATTTTTTAAGAACCGTGCTGTTTAGTTATATACACTGCTATAGCGAGATGCGCGAGAAGTTTAAATGATTTAATTCAAATAAATTTAAAATAATATTTTATTTTATTCATAAAAATTGTTTCAATATATAAAATTGTATTTTTCTATATTCAAAATATTCTGTCTTGTATATTTAATATAAGATTAAATTATGAAATTATGGTAAAGTGTTGTGTAGCAAACTGTTTTATTTTTTTATATTAAAACTTTTCTGTCTTGTACATTTAATATAAGATTAAATTATGAAATTATGGTAAAGTGTTGTGCAGCAAACTGAGTCACAGTCACACCAAAATAAGAGAAATTTATAACTTCCTCAAATATCCTATATATAATAATGTAAGTATTCCATATTTTAAAATTATTAACACTCACATTATCTAACGGATATTGTGTTTTGATTCCAATGCTGGGTTTGTAAAGCAATTGTTAAAAAAAGAGCATTTTAAAAATTCTTTTTTATTTTTATTACTCATATAAAATTTATTATAAAATAGACTCTAAAATGATGTATTTAGATAAAGTGAGTTTTGATTCTAAGTGACTAAAATGTACACATTTTCCAATTTTATACTTTTACTTAACATTTGATTGATAATTTTAAAATATGTAATACCTACTTAATTAAAAATAAAGATCACTTGTTTTTTTATCCATGCGAAACTTGAAAAATATAAAACAGATTACACTTTGCTACACTGCACTTTATTAGTTTGTATCAATTAGGTAGTGTACCCCAACTATATCATGATACCTTTATAGGCAACCAAGTACACTCCCCATGCTGGTGGATGACACCTGTCATCGGTACGATTGCTCGAGGGTTAAAAGCCAATAATAAATGCAACTAAAAGATTGTTGATATGCACAAATTTATGATAATAAATAATATAAAAGTAATAACAATAATAATAGACCATTTCTACCATTATCTGATAGCTAAATTATAAAACAAGCGTAAATTTAACAGATACCCCAACTAAATTGCTAACGTTGTTATGTCTTTAAGGTGTTCTCAAGTGTATCAATCAAAAAGGTATTATTTTTATCTTGTACGCAATAAAATAAACACACATTTCCATTAACTTACTGATTAAAATCCGTGAGGGCGGTCTTTGCATGTTCTCGTTCTTCTTCGGTAACACAATCAAATCCAGTTTTATCTACAGAATCTTCTTTATTACTCATTGTAAGATGCAGTATACTTAAACTAATTAAACGTATTTATTTTCAGTTATATAAATAAATTTACATTGTATGTTTTTAATTTTTTGTGAGGTTAGGTAGTCATTTCTTTGACAAGGCCGACGTTGCCGTCCATTATATACCTAACGTTAATTTGTGATAAAATAAAATATACATTATTGAGTGTGGAATAATGAAACATGATTTACGTTTAAATTGTTATTAAAGTATTGTTGTTTACTTAATATTTTTTAATTGTTAATAACATTGTAGGCAAATGCAGTGGCGGCGTTATTAGATTGCATAATTATTTTATTGTAAATATTGATTTTGTATCATTTTTATTACACGTGGATTTTGAATAGCATCTGAAGTAGTAGTCTATTAGGTTTACATCATTCTTGAGTAATGTATGAATCATTCTAAGAATTTTAAGTTTTTTTTGGTAAAAACGACCACTGATCGGTTATGATTCTCAGTGGCGTAGGTAGCAGAGAGGAATCATCATAAAATGTGCTCATACAAAGAGTTGTACGCTCAGCAGCTGTCGAGCTATACAATTTATTTTATTTAAATCATTTTTTAACCATTTGATTTTAAATAATATTTTATACCATTGACTAATAATTTTAACAAAATCAAATCATATAAAATGATTTGAATCAATTAAAAAACAATTTAAATCAAATAAATGTGATTTAAATCAATAAAAATAATTTAAATCATTTGATTTAAATTATTTTTTAAACTAATTTAATTTACACATTTACATATGCGCTATTACTGATGATTTAAAAATGATTTTTTTTAACATTTCTACTGCTTGTTATACGATTTACGATGAGAAATTTTAATTTGGTTATCTACAAAATATAAAAATGTTAAGCGTCAATATTATGAGCGTATAATGCAAAAACGAAAAGCCAAAAGAAATATGTTCATGGTAGTTGTAGATACTATAATTAAAAAAGTTTTATTTTTTAATTGAATGTCTTGAAAAAAAATCGTATTTATTTAACTTAAATAACGCTGTAAACTAAATAACAACCAGCACAGTTTTATTCAACATGAAACCTTCCTACTTCAACACATTTTTCCATCCTCTTTTGAAATTCGTTATATACCTTGTGAATAATCTCTGGTGTCATTGTAGCAATAACATCAGATATTCCGTTTTTCAAAATCTCAATATTATCTTGTGGAATACATATAATATAAGCTTAAGATGACCCCACAGAAAATAATCAAGTGCGGCTAGGTCTAGAGACCGAGCTGGCCACTGCATCGGTCCATTGCGATCTCTCCAATTTGAAAAATGTTCATTAAGTCAATTTATAACAATCAAGGCACTATGCGCTGAGTAGCCATCCTACTGGAATGTCACATTTTTTCTAAATTTTAAATTCTAAATTTCTTTATCTAATTGAGGCGAAAAGTATTCATTAAAAATTTTCAAATAATAATTTGCGTTCAGCGTTTGTTCCAGAAAAAATTAAACAATTACTTTATTGTATGTTAATGCACACTATATGTCAACTTTCTTAAATTTCTGACTACGAATTCTAATGTGTAGATTTTCTTTTGTGAAAAACCAACAATTTTGAATAGAGAGTACCTTTTCTATTTATTGTGAACGAAGATTCGTCTCTGAATAAAAATTACGTTCAAGTATGCTTTCACTCATTAATAAAGAGAATTCTAGTCGGTATGAATAATGAATAATAAATCGCCTTCTTGAAGTTTATGAATGTTTGGTTTATAAACATGAAATTTATTTGAGGACAGAATATTATATATGTGCCTTTTAGATATACTACCCATCTGATTCGCTTATGCCATCAAAAAAAATCGGGGATTATTACTAAATGATTCCGAACACTAAAATTGTTGCATCATTTTTATTATAAGTCTTTTTTGTTATTTTTTCATGTTTTTTATATTACCATAAACATCGAATTTATGTATTAAATGTCTTAAAGCATTTACAGATACTTTATGGGCTGTTGTAAGATCAACATCGTTCTGCAGATATTAGTTTATATATTAACAACTATTTGTAGTAATGTCACCTAAGCATTACTCGACAACAACAATATTAATAATTGGAAATTATGAACAAAAATTCATTTTTATATTGTTTAAACACCCTATTCGGAGTTTCTCAATGTAGTTCGTATTATTAGGACAAGCAGGACTCATTATGTTTTAATTTTTACAATTAATATTTGCGTTGTTAGTCAATTTTTAATTTATTGGCACTTGCCATAACGCTCTTTGTTCTGTTACACTTGGTTTTGTGTGTGGTAAAGTGTGTTTTGTTCAGCAGATAGCTCTGTTCGAATTAGCATTGGATTTCTTTTGAAGGATATATCCACTTTTATGACCTCTGTTTATTTGTTGGTATTCAGTACGAGGCTGGGTCAAGTTTGCTAAAACCAAACGTTTCAGCAGGTAGTCGATATGTTATATTTTTCGTTTCGATTTAATTGAAAATAATAATAAAGGTTTTTGTTCTGGGCAAAATAACGGATTTGTAATTACGTCATGTTTTATCATAATGACGTAAAGTATGACCAAAAAATGATAATAAATATGACGTTGATTTGTTGTTTGTTGTATAAATAATTATAGTGATTTGTATATGTGCAATTGAGACTTTCTGACAGAAGTTAGCTTGTTCCCCGTTCGCTGCTTTTAACTATTCTTCTGTCATCCAAATGGAGCATTTAAGGTCATACCTTTTTTTATAATTGCGCGTTTAGTCATATGTTCACTGACGCATTAAGCTAGTCTTTACAGAAGTCCTCGTTCAATATCAATATTATGTTATTATCGCCATCTTCAAACTTAACAAAAATTAGTGAAGTTAGTTTGGCGCATAATTTATGAAAACGTGAGGAAAATATACACGAGTATAGTTCACAAAACTACATTATGACATCAAAAATGAGATGTCATTTGTTTGACTAAAATGACTCCCATTAAACGTCATATATTAGGCATAAGACTTTATAATAACAAATATTATAAAAAAATTTCGTCCACATGATGTGACTTTTTTGGCTGAAAAGTACTCAACTAAACTTTTTATTACACTTTACTTGCAAGGATAGTTGTATTTAAAGACGCAATGATTTATTATTTTAAAGAAAAACATTTATGTTGCTTGTAGCAACTTTAAAATTTTTGAAATTAAATAATTAATTATGAACTATTTTACTCAAAAACATAAATAGTTGCAAACATTACAAATTTACATAAATTTGCCAGAAATGAAACTGTTCTGAAAAATAAATATTTTTCAGCTAGCGGTTTCTTAATATTTGTTCATTTTAAATTGTTTTTCAATTAAAAACAATTTTTAAACATTAGAATAAATTTAATGGTAAAATTTTATAAAATTGTTACTGATTAATAAATTAATATATTTAATTCAATAATTTTTTGATGCGCCGCTGGTACGCAACCAAACGAAATAATAACTGGCAACATTGTAAATTCTCCAAGTTGTCTGTTCTACTGTTTGTGTGAGTGAGAGGTACGTTTGTAATAGCAGATGGACAATCTTTGTCAAGTGGACCAGTTCATTATAGGCAATTTATTATTAAGCGATATGTTAACAATGTTTACTTTGATGATTGTACAATGCGTGTGATTTCTCATTGGATATTTCTCGACGCGGTACGCAGCAACATAGCACCGAGATGTCGAGTGAAGGCGAAAATGGTAAAAACCAGAAATTAGAGGTGAGTAACAATATTATACGTAATCGCAAATGCAGGTACCCATTGTGCAGATAATTAACCGCTAAAATTTCAATACTCAACTTGCCTAATATCCCTAGTATGCAAATGATAAACAACATGTTTGTAAGCCTATTCAATATGGCCGGTGTTGATAGTTGAAAAAGCGGGAAAATGCTAAGCCTCCTCACAGCGTTAGTAAACAATTTCCATTGCTAAAATATAATTAATTTCAATAAGAATATATAGCATTATAATTTGAATGCCAATAACATAAAATATTTTAGGCGGGTGATGCTAAATCGGAGGATGAAAGTACCAAGAAGCCAGTCACCGACACTAAAGCTGAAGACACCAAGGATGTAGAGAAAAATGATAAGGATTCAGTGAAGGATGACGAAGAGAAAGACGAGAAAGGGGTCAAGGAAGATAAAAAAGAAAAGGCAAAGGAGGCCGAAGAAAAGGAAAATGACAAGGTAGATAAAGAAGAGGCAGCATCGGAAGAAGCAGCAGAGAGTGAGAAAGAAGATGAGGATGAAAAAGACGGCAAAGAGAACGATGAGGATGAAGAAGACGAAGAGGTAGAGGAAGAAGAAGAGGAGGAGGAGGAGGAGGAAGAAAAGCCTAAAAAGAAAACCGCCCCGAAGAACTCCGTAGATAAGAAAAAGGAAAAAGAAAAGGAGAAGGAAAAAGAAAAAGACAAGGAGGACGAAAAAGAGGATAAAGATGTAAGTTAATTTTAATAGTAAATATTTTAATCAGATTATATAGATTAGAATATTTGTTTTCGTTAATCAACTTTAAAGCATATCAATATTAAAAGATAAAATAATCACATAATACATTTTGTATTATTTTACTGTGCAAGACTCTTCATACAAAACTAGATTCTATTTATATAATCAATTGTGGTAATTATGTAATTAGTGCTAAAAATGTTAATATTTTTACAGGTTTCTTCATTTATTTTTTAATTAAAAAGTTTTGTTTATTTTGTAATAAATATTATTTAAGATATTGTTAGTTAACTAAATTTTTCCATTTAGTTTATAATGATATTTTTATGATAACACTTTGTAGAATTAGCCTATTCATTTTGGCTTTCAAATACCAATTTAGTGTTGAATTAATGCATGAATTCCAGCTATAAATTTAAAACTTCTGTTCTATGAAACGATTTTGAGTTCCAGCTTGAACATGAGCATCTATGTAAAATTAATTTGCCATAAGATTATACGCAATATAGAACATAATTTACAGATTTTTAATGTTAAATTATATTAAGTAATAGAATATTCCTTAACAAGATTCAAATAAAAATTCGAAATAAGTGGAAGATTCCGAATGTGAGCTCAGTGAGTGTGATGAACCACGAGTAGATCGAATTTTCATTCTAACAGTAACAAACTGTATTTTCTCCACGATCATGATTTTTTAATTTAAAATAAAACTTGTCTTACACAGATTAGTGTAGTTGCAGTGCAGCAGTGTATTACAGTTGTATTGTAGTAATATTTGGTCGTTCACATAGAGATTAGTGTGGTTGCATTTCAGTATAGTGAAAACACAGCCACTGAACTTGTCATAGCATAACCGCTGTCAAATTGAAATAATCAAATGATTCAAATTAATTTGATATGACCGTACTGCACATCCTTGTTTTGACAAAATTTCTGAAAAATTTATTATAGATTTCAATCAAATTAACTACTCAATTTTAATTAATTACAAAATCTTCTTCGACATTGAAAAAAATGATGATTTCTGTATTACCGATAGTAACGTTATCGAATAGGTCGTATTTGATTGGTCGTTGCATCAGTGTAGTGTAGTGTAGAAAATATTAACTTTAGCTTCTGCACTCCAATACAACTGCGCTAATCTGAATGTGAACGCTTACGTTTGTTTACATAAGGCAAACATTCTACACTACCATACAACTGCACTGCAACTGTACTAATCTGTATGCGATTGATACTTAAGACACAACATCTGACACTGACAGTTTTAAAATTCATGGCAATCTATGTAATTTGTTGAGCAAATTATGGAATATTCATTGTATCACTTTTTATAGAATAAAAATACATGCAAAACCACGTAAGAAGCAAGTGATTCAGAATAAATATTCTAATCACAAGCGTGAGAGTTTTTATTTATATCAGAATTATTACATTCGCTAATGGTTATAAAGTAAATATATTGCCTTTCTGGAAATTGTTGTTAGTATCACACTTCTTTTGTTATTTACGCACAGGGATAGCAAATTTTAATGACTATTCTGGTAATGGCTACAAGATAATTTTACGATTTATTTATTAATTTTATTTGTACCCGCTGGGGTGATATCCGGTACAGCTAATATTTCGTTTCCAGAACTTAAGCATCAGGTCCATTTAGCACTTGGTTGAGTGATGTATAGCCCCGCCTAACAGTACCATTTGCCATTGGGAAACAATTGATTTTGCTCCAAAGACTGGGGGCAAATTTCTAGAGCACAAAGTTTTAAGCCACAACACACATATCTATATAATTATGGCTGAAGGACCTCGAGGTCATTGGCCAGATGGTTAAAACTCTACAAATACTTCTAATACAACAATTTGTTTATAACTATGCCAACTACGGAATCAACAAAATATCAAACTTGGTTTTTGCTTATCAGATATGCTACCCGAATTAAAATTAAAAAATGGGTATATTTAGCCAAAGTATTAAATTTTGTTCGATTAATGTTCTTTCATGTTTTATATTTTTTAACGTTTTAAAATTGGGATGTTTGCATTTTGCTTCAACTTCCTTTGGGAATTAAAAAAAAGGTAAAAAGTGTGGTGTTACTGCGCATATTATTTGTGTAGTATGCCCAACAACCTTACATTTCTCACAAGAAGCTCTACTAATTACGTCACACCTTACTCGAGTACTTTAGTTACATGTAACTGGGTAACTACAGCTTACGATTGATAGGACCTGTATATATTAAAAAATTAGTTGTGTCAAGTCAAAGACTCTGTTGCATCATATTAGAATGCCAAAATGGATACAATAGAATTTTTAATTATCAAAACAAAAGTGGATGAATACTTTATATTAACTTTGAAGTTTAGGAGAAAAAAACTAACTCTTCTTAGACTAGTAGCTTCATAATAATAACATCTGGGTAACTGAATTAAGCTTGCCAGAAAATGTCTTAAGGTTTTTTTATTTTATTATATTTATACTGATGGAACTGTCTTGAACACACAAACGAACAAAGCTGTTGCCATATTCTTGGCACAATTTATGTATTTTAAGAGAAGCAAAAACTGTCTGCCTGTTTATAGACAGGCATGATATGAAATTCAAATTTGTTTAGATTTGGCAAGCACATTTATTGCCACAACTAAAAATGAACACATTTTTCAAGTATCAAGAATTTCAATGTTAAATTATGTGTTGGTCTCTCTAAACAATAAGTAGTTTTTGCATCTTGTAAAATATTATTTCAAATTTGGCTGATTTTACATGCGCAACGATGATATGCAGGTGTGCTATTCTTGAGCTCACTTGAAAATGTTCGCATAGAAAGCAATTTGCGTAAAAAGTGAAGAATGGCATTGCATTATTTCTGTATTATTGAACACCTCTCATGTAACTCAAGTCACATTCGCTTCTCTGTGAGTCTGTGGAAACATTGTATATGTATGTCAAATAGCTGTAACAACAAGGGCGGGAGTTTTATCTCGTTTAAATGATGTTGGTCTCAGATCACAATTTCCTAATTATCCCCAGATTTTTGAGGCGGCGAGGGAAATGCGACTGTAGAAATTTAACAGATTTTTTATGGCAAATAATTATAAATATAAGAAGTTTCAGATGAAAAATGTATGAATTGGTAAAAATTTTAATAAGCAAATTAGATATTATGAAATATTATAGTGCTTATTGAAAATATTTTCAAAATTAATTTAAGATAAACATTGAGAATAACTCAATAATTCTGTAACTTTAATTTCAGTTGAATTGAAAGTCCTCTATGAATATTATATTTTTTGTATTTTATTGTTTTATACATAATATATATACATAAATTAAAAATATTTTGAAAAACAGTTTAATTGTTTCAATTGCCGTTAAGAATAGTTTATAAATTGTGACCCGCCTACCCACCCAACTATCTTGTGATCCAGAAATTGGATATTATCACCCACCTGTTGTGATTTTTCTAAACAATAGAATCACAGAGGGCAAGTGCAGGTTGTCAAATAATAATAAAAAGTGAAATCAATATCCAATTTCTGGATGACACAATAGCTGGGCGGGTGGGTGGGTTACATAAATTAAAAATATTTTGAGAAACAGTTTTAATTATATATGTATATATATATATATATATATATATATATATATATATATAAATATATATAAA
>JARJEC010053974.1:0-13543 GCA_030264575.1 Tachinus sp. AB-2021 | reverse complement strand
ATTAGGCTTGCTATAACTATGACCAGTATGGAGCATAGGCGGATGAAGCTTTATGCTGAATTTATCCAAGCGATTTAACATTAAAAATAAATTTGGTATTAAATAAATATTTTTAACTTTAGATATAGACGTGATGCATTTATGCGTGTGATCCGACGCTTGTGTGATTTAGAGCCGCGTTTGTTTTTCCTGCACCCAACACATTTTTTACACCAAATGCTAAACTTCCATAAATAGGTATATGACAACTCTAGTATTTAACTCGCTAATGGTAAATCTAAATTTATTACTAATACTAAATCGGTTCCATAAATTAGTCATTAGACACCGTTTGGTAGGGTCTTTAGAGCAATGATGATAACAATAGCATATTAGTAATTAGTAATGTAAGTAATATACATATATATTACAGCAAGTATATAACGGACTATATTGTGATATAAATTGATTATAACGGGACCAAAATGTATCGGCCGAAGTCCAAAATTGGCTATTATCACTATTGGCCAGGCATTCTGCGGATTGGCTATTTATAATGTTTTATTCCCAAAATAATATTGCAGTTACTAATAGTTTAAGATTTTGTCGGCGATTATGCTTAAAAACCCACGTGACTTGGGATGTTGTAGAGATAATAGTATTGAAGGTTGATGTAACATGTAGTTGTAGTTTTAATGAAAGTCAATAATAACCAGAATTTGGAAACAAAAGATATTTTTTTAATCTTAAACAATAGCTATGTTTTAGTGTTTAAATCAGTTTTTTTTGTTAAAACATTGAACAAAATTAATAATATATAATTTTTGTCTGAAACATGTTCAAATCAAAGTGAGCAATATTGGCCGGCAAGAACCCAAAATATTCACATCTTAATATTATTTAGGGTATGGGTCAAAAAGTTAGATCTATGCTAATTATTCATAATGACCAAATTTTAAGCTTGGGCTGTAACATATATATGCGGTGCGACATCAGCTATGGAATATTGTTATAATTTTGTTTAGCAATATTCGCATTAAGAACGCGCAGATTTTATATGTTTGTGTGTATTGCATTTGCTAAACTTGCACTTTCTTCAAAACAATATGTGAAGCAATTAAGATTAACTGAGCGTACTTAAAAAAGAATTTTTGCACAGAAATTTATATAAAATTTAAACTGTGATTAAGCAAAATGATTGTTTTATAAAAAAAAAACATATTATTTAAGAGTAAGTAATAGATAGTAAACATTTAATAATATAATATCCGCACAAATAAAATTTAATATTTTACCAACAGAATATAAAACTTTTCAAGATGTCCAAACGTTAAGGATTACTGCAAACATAAATATAAAAATAGGACAACTTAAAGAATTGTTCTTATCAAAAGTTTATAAAATTTTAAAGTTTAAAGAAGTTTGAAGGGACATGTGCGCATGAGAATAGTAACCTCTTGGCCGCACGAATAGACTATACCAAGCAGAATTCAGATTTTCCCAAGTGGAAACAAGCTGTATATTACAAAACTTTTTCATTTGATTATATTTGATGCTTGTCACTTTAAGCGCACTACACATAATTTAATTAAATTACTTTAGCCCACATTGTAAGTAAATCAATTTAAATTGATGACAGATTGCACATTTCTGCTTACATATTTAAGGTAGTATGATACAGTTGTTAAAAATAAACTGCACGGCAAATTTTAAACCTAGTTATTTAGACTCATAAATATAAATATATCAAGGTCGACTAATTTTAAACTATAAAAATATAAAACCACTTTATTTTCAATTTTAATAAATCCATATGAACGTTAATAAATTAGAGCTTTTAGAATCACATTAAAATATAAACACCTCTTTTCTAGCTCGTAACAGAGTTTCAGTTCTGCTATAAATGTTTAATGATCTACAAAAAAACTCACTACCACATTTATGGCTTCATTAACTAACTTTATAAAGGCTATCTTATATTGGCATGTTAAAATTGCGGACGCGGGTTTATTTAAAATGTCGGCATCCTAACTATATTAAATCTTATAATGTTTTGAGAGATTTAACAAAATAGTTTTACTGGAATTCATCCACTTGTCCTTTGTGAATTTTGTTGGAAATTGAAAATCGACGAGTCGGCTATCTTGCTCAATTTAATTGGAATTTATTCCGATAGCGCAGTTTGCTTTGGCCGAAATCCTCGCGTACGAATATTGAAAATGTTGATGGAAATGAGAAGGGTGGTTTGTTTATTCGATGTGCAATATTGCTGATTGAAATGAAATGTAATACGGGTATATATTTGCAATGGATGTATTTTTTACGATAATTAATTATGTTTTAAGATGAAAGTTTGTAACAGGATGTTTTTATAAGAAAGTAAATTACTTTGAGGTATTATCGTTAAAACATTAAACATGTTTCAATAAAATTTACATTTAATTTAATCTAAAATTTCATAATTAAATATTTTTACTAAGTGCTTTGTCAATTAGTTCAAATATATACCTGTTATGTATTTTACCAATTAAGTTTATTAACTTAATTAAATTGTAAATTTAAAATTTATAATTAACTACATTCAAAATAAATTTAAATATTTGATTATTATTATCAATAAAATTGAAATTAAAAATGCACTTTTAAAGTTCTTTTGTTAACATTTAAATAGTTATTTTAAGTTTTTTTTAAAATTAAATGGGAAGGAAAAGATAAGTTTAAAAGTAAAATGCTGCAGTACAAAGTTAGTGAGTATTATGAAAAGACTTTTATTATTTCAAAGTTTATTAATTTTTATATTGGCATGCAAATTTAGCAGTCCCCCTAATTTATAAATTAAAGCTACAGTTGATATGCAGGGCATAAACGAATTTGAACAATTACAATTTATTAAGTTACATTAATCTGTGTCTGTAGTGCAAACATGTTTTCTATTTTTGATTGATTTATTTAATTTGAATTTTTAACGCTTCTAGCTCCCAATTTCAATTTTTCAATATTTTTAATTGAAAAATAAGTTTTATTAATATCAACAATTCTAATCAGAGTAGCTTAATTTTTATTAGTACAACATTTAATAGGGTTTTATGCACATTATTCGTTTAATAGATTAAAATAAAAGAACAAAATGCTACTACAAAGTCAGCATTATATTGAACTTTATCATTATAAATTTGAATTTATTCTTTAAAATGTTGTATTTTAAATTTTGCAAAAAGCTTAACAAACTTTTACTAATATACAAAATAACTTTTAAATTAATAAAAAGTGAGTGTGCCATAAACCTCACCAAAAGTATTAAATTAAATTGGTTCTTACGTGTATTAATTAATTATTTTTGGGATGGGTGGGCGGCAGTCAAGAACCATTACCCATGCATAACTCAGTATGTTATAACGTTTCGATTAGTGTCCGACCAAAACTTGATTTTCGACAGAAACCAAAATCGTAACCAAATATTCGGCTTCGTCTCTAGTATTGGCCAAAACCGTAAGCAAAACTAAAGCTTATGTGGTTCATTTAAAATTTAGTTGAATTAACATTTACAAAAATACTAGCGGATATCTAATACTTTCCTAGCTGTTTAACAGATTATTCAACTAGATTAAGTAATAATAATATTTCAATTTATCAAAAATCACTTAATTTTTAGAATTTAATGTAAGTAAGTACAACATTATTTAGAAAGTAAACAATAAATCAAATTATACAGCCACTTGCAAAACTCGTCGTTTACAATGAATAAATTAGTTAGATAAAAATGAAAAGATTAGACATTACTTTGAAGTTTTGATAAACCAAAGAGTAGAATCAAACATATTTTAAAAAAATTAAAGAAAACCCTTTTAAAACCATATTTATAAAAACAATAAAAACAATAATTTTAATTGATTTTTAAGTTGCTAATAATGAAATGAAATAATTTTTTTATAAAGTATTTTTTACACAACAATAGATTCGGCCTAGATAAAGTTTTGGCCAAAACCAAAACTGGGGCCAAAATGAGTGAAAAGGCGAAAACTGGCCGAAACCGTAATGAAAACCAAAACTTTAGGTTGGCCACTAGTTTTGGTGAACACCTGTCATTTTATTCGGTGTCTTTTCAAGATATTCCAATTTTTTATCAAGTCCACGGTTGCGGATCCAAATACGTTTCTACAGACTACAATTAAGAAGATCAGAAACATATTTAGATTTGTAGTTACAAAAATAAATAATCTAGGCACTTAGATAATACTCTAATAAATTTTTATATATTTTGTAAAAAATCTTAAACAAACACACTTTATAATTTCTTACATTTAAAAAAAGTCAATCAAAAGCTATTTTTAATAAAGATACACAAGAAAAAGTTTATTTTTATTGCACTTTTACATAAATTTATAGCTGAAAAATTATAGTCACTTCCACTTATTACTAAAAGATTGAATTATCAGTTCTAGGTTTAAAAATCTTAAATACTTTTTATTATTAAAACGGTGTTGCTATAATAAATGTGCAAGTAATTGATCTGCCAAATAATCTGGCTAACCATAAATGTGTAAACAAATACAATTTTTAATTATTTATGTTATTTGAAGTGTGGAATCGATGAATTAACTTTTCAAAACAGAAAATAATTGCGGACAATGTCCAGCCAATAGTGATAATATAATAAACTAAGGCAAAATGTTCCATTGTTAATTTCTGCTGTTGATTGTCTACCCGGAAATGTCTTCCGTTGGTAGCATCGCTCGTCCATTTCATTACAAGTCCGCCTTCTACAAATCTTTGGAGATAATGATTAAACATTAAAAACCAAGGAAAGTTGGTAATGTCCAAATGTATAAATCGTTGATGAGAGTAAAGCACGTGATAATGATTGGTCTGTAATTCCCAAGACATTGTATCTAAAACAGATTGCGGTAAAAAAATATAATCTTTTCCATCGATTGCTTGTTGTAAACACGAAACGTTGTTCATGCATTCTTTCCGGTTAAATACAAAATTAATGGGGGCAAACGTTGAAATAATTTGTTCCAAATCTATTTTTAGCGGTTCGTACATAGGTTTTATCTAAAATGAGATTTTAAATAGAATTAAAATGATTTATGTGTATATCAACTTGCCAAACATGTAAGCAGAGATCCGGTGAAAGCATTTGTAATAATTAACGCATATAAAGCCCAAGCTGTGCAAAGAATACGTGGTATTAACTGATTAGGTAGGTTAATTGATTGCCCGATAAAAAGACTAAATATTTTATAAGAAACCGATGAAAATGTATCAAAACCATTTGGACTTTTTGCATTTTTAGAAATAAAATATACACAAAGCACGTATACTATAAAAATAATTGCAATTGCAATCCAAAGTTGTTTATCAAAAACGTAAGCAATTCCATAGGATTGTGGTAAAAGTACTTTTGAAAAAACGTAAACATTATTATCGTAGAAGTAGGGCATAGTCATATATCTTTGCTTATTTCCAGTATCTGCAGTACCGGTCTGTCCAAAATTTATGTCACGATCCCAAACATTAATATTAAAATTTATGCTGCAATTTAACAAGCGCTCCATTTCATTAGCTAAACGATTATCGATGCCAATAACTGCCTCTCTTTTGCTGACAAATGGTTCTAAAGTAATATAGTGCGAAGCTGTAAAATTGCAACCGTTAATTTTATAAAAGCCTTTATTGGCAAATGCTATTTTAATATCGGTGTTGTTGATATTATCACAGGTGAAGACTTCTTTAACGTGTTTCTTATTGCAATTGTTGGCATCGCGTTCCAATTTATAAACACATCCTTGCGAATTAATAAGAATGGCTTTTTGTACATAGTTATCTTTTTGCTCTACTTCCAAAGACTTAAAAACATTTTCTATTGTTTCATTACCAGTATATACCAATAAAAAAATTTGTTTTTCAAGACTGTAAGTGGTCACCAATCCTTCTAAATTCCACGTATCAAAATGAGCCAGCGATATTAAAACATCATATGATTTAATTTTTGTGTCTATATTTAAGTTTATATTAATGGCAACCGGCATGTGTGAATAGACATTTTTGATAAAATACGTGTAATCCAATTCATAGGGATGCTCAATGGTCAATCTGGTTTTCAATTTGGGATTTATTATTTTTATTATTTTTTCGGCGCAGGTTAAAATTTTTGCATGATTGCTCCTTCTTTGCTTTAAATAAATCGGATTACTTTAAAACAAAATTTTATAATTAACTACTTACCGTCAGTAGTTGATTTAATGGGCAACATTTTGTCACGTAGATTATTATTATTATTATAAGCAGAATAATCTCTTTTTTATTTTTCATTTAAACTAAAAGAAATTTTTAAATAAATTGCTGAATGATACTGCCGGAGTGCTTATTATACAAAAAAAATTGCTAAAAAAATTTAAGAAAGTGAAAAACTCCAAAATTACTCTTATTGAAACCAATAAAAAACTTTTAAAAAATCGACAATACATTTAAAAAAGTATGAAAAAAAAAGATAAAACTTACGAAAATGGTTCACAGCAGGTATCAATTCATACAAGACAACAAGTAACTTCCTAAATGAATGACATGACTTTACAAATTAAGTTACTAATATTATCATTTATTTTATTATGCGCAATTCATTATATCAATGGCTTTGTTTGTAGGATCAAAATTAATGTTTCATTGATTAAATGATGATTATTATTGTAAGTACTTACATTTGAGCGATGCGAAAGGTGACAGGTGTTCACCAAAACGTTGGCCTGTTATAATATACTGACTTATTCATAAGTTAATGGTCTTTTATTGCAGCCTACTCACACCTAAAATTAAAAGTATTAAATTTCAATTAATTTTTGTTTATTAAAAAAAAGAAATTTACGTTGTTGCCAAACTTACTGATGTCATTGGTAATCTAATTATTTGCAATTTTAATAGATATATTAGTATTTAGTCAAGTCAAATAAAAATATGGTTAGCTAAATTTAGATTTAAAAGCAGTTGCTGCAAAATTTGCAGACAAAAGCATACGAATACGCAACATACTCAAGTTTAGTGGTATATGAGTGTGTGTGAATTAAGATAAGTAAATGCAACCTGATAAGATGTTGTATTTTACCATATATTAGAGTAGTAGATAAACAGAAATAGGTGAATACAAATATTAATACATCTAATACTTTAAACCGGAAAACTATTTTAGTTGGAGATTTTAACGTAAAATCAACCACTTACTAATGTAAACAAGGACTACAAGGTAGACAAATTTCACATTGATGTTATAAATAAATGCTTTGAATTTATTTTATCAGTAAATTGCAATTGATTGATAAGAACTTGGAATGCAGAAACAACTCAAAATATAAACAACATTGACAAGCTTATTAAACAATTTATAGAAAATGGAATTTAATACAAAAAATAATCAACATGTTCAACAAATGTTTTAGAAAAAATATGTAGCTAATTAGAAAAAGATGTTTGGACAAATTGGTATCAAATTACAATAGCTTAAAGTTTAAAACATCATTCACTTCAAAACTGATACCTTTTCTGCTTTTGCAATATTCATACACCTATACTTCATTCAAGGTCTTTTATTCTTTTCACTTTTTTTTGCAACTTTCTTTTACAACTTCCAACCAAGTCTTACTTAGTCTACCCGCTTTGATTCAAAAACTTGTTTATTGTAAATCTGCTCGATTCTCACTCATTATCTCAATATTTCCAAAAAAGTAATGTACTTTGTTCATACAAGTCTATGAGTATTCTTTTAGACCATATTCATTTATTGACCACTTATTTCTAATCCTGTTCATACGAGTCTTTCTACATACACTTCTATACTTACACAACGACGTTAGTATAAACACCTATTATATACTGCCATCTTTGCGTAAAAATATATTTTTTTTGCATACACATAATTCACTCATCTGTTAATCTCTTCACCAATACTGCCATTCTTGTTAAACTTTTTTTTCAAATATACAAAATCATTCACCTGCTTCAAACCGATTATACAATCACTGTCTACTTTATCTTTACTAAAGACCACACTCTTAGTTTTGCCATAATTATATAAAAATTAATTTTATTTTTTGTAACAATCAGTCAATTTTGAGCATTTTGTGGGTCATTCGCATTGTCACAAATTATTATAATATTGTCAACATACAACACTCATATCTTATATCGTTACTCATCTGTAAACCGATAACTTTTTCAAATGCATTTTTGATACATTTATTCAAAAATATATTAAACCATCTTTGATTAATATTAAACCAATCATGCAGTATACCATCTACCATGATAGACATGTTCTATTCCTATCATATAGAGGAACAATGTCATGTATTATATAATTTAACACTCTTACTGACTACCTTTGTATAATGAAATAACGAAATAATTACTTCCTATGCACATCGGTTTTTATAGCTCTTATAACTTTAATGTCCACCATTTCAGTATTATGTTTTCAATCTGCAATAGAGTTCTCATTGCTATCTTCTCAACTATGTTCTTTGAATTAAGTTTTTTAGTTCTAAATATTTACTTATATACATATTGCATCTCTTTATATTTTCAACTACATTCACTTTTCATACAGCTTTTGCACATTCAACTATTTACTTTCAATCCATTCCATACATTTTCTACTCATTGTGTCTTGATCCAGTTTTTGTTTAATATATTATTTTAAGTTTCCTTTATCTTGAATAAAGATTTGGTTGGCAAAAACAGACGGAAAATAAAATAAGAAATGAATAATGACACATTTTAGTGCTACAAGTGCAAAAGAACGGACTATACGTCCAATAACAGTGCTCAATATGCAAACAAACATATTTGCTTGAAAGTGTCGATGCAAAACCCAAAGGGTTTAAATCAAAAATAGAATTTGGACAGTGTATCATTTGTGGTATTGCTTTAAATTGAATTTAATATATAAAATGCACTGTATTAAAATTTATATTATAAATATTAATGCAATCATACCTAAACCATGAAATTTTATGAGGTTACTCAGCGTCTGCGAAAAGACTTTTTAGTTTGCAAAGAGTAGTTCGAATAATCGCCCAACTAAATTACTAAGATGACTGCGCCAAAGAATTCGTAAAATTAAAAATATTAACTGTACCGTGTATGCACCTACTAGATACACGTAACGGAAATGATAATAATAAAACAAGCTATAATACAAGACATAATGAATTAATATGCAATCCATGTTGTAGGATAAATTGAAGGCAACATATTTCATACTATGGTATTAAACTATTTAATAAACTTCCAGCATCAACAAAAGAGCTGATATTATTGAATTTTAATTTATGTATGGTGGAAGAATGGGTTCTAAATCTGAACCACATTATTTATCTATAAATAATATGTAATTCAGAGAATACTGATATTATTATTATTATTATTATTATTATTATTATTATTATTATTATTATTATTATTATTATTATTTTTACTATTATTATTATTATTATTATTATGATGATTAATATACGAAGATGTTTATCTGCTGTAGTAAAGCATTTGAATGTTTGTAGTTTATAGTAAAAAAATAATATTTAATGCGTGCATTAAGTTGCCTTCGTTATAAGTTATAATTGTATTAAATTTAAATTTTGCTACATTATCAATCACAATAAAATATTGAGTATTTTGAAATTAAATTTTTTGCGTTCTCTTTGCACAATCTACAAAGTTACCTGGCCCTTTTTTCACTGATGTGGTTTGTGATGTGTCCCTGCACTGCGGTCCTGATGGTCCATATTATTATTATACAGGGATAGCAAAAATGATTAATGATTGATTAATATACAACCAAGTATGCAGTTGTGCTAATACGTAACAATGAAAATCCACTAGTTGGGGTAGCCATGTTTGCTATTACAAGCAAATTTTTTAGAAGTTCCTCCATATAAGGTTAAATTTTATCAAATGTTAGAATGTAGTTAATTTTATTTGTCAATTCAATAAAATATTAGTGTTTATCAATGTGTGGACAATTTTCTGTAATTTTTGATCGATTACCTTGCACAAGGTTATTGCAACAAGCTGCAAACTTAGTTCCAATGTGTAGTGCTTCCTTTAAAGTTTTGCAGTTTGCATAGATAACCTACATTTGTTTTTTATTTTTTGAATGATCCAATAAGATGTGAGTATAGTTATCTAAGAGTACCTGTGCATGACTGTAAAACTTATTTGAAATTTTCTACCAATATTTATTCTAACCGTAACTTAAGGTATGGTCTGCCTACAGGGTTTAAATTTTACAACTAAACGCATTAAACAAACCAATAGAAAGCTTACATTTTGTTGCAACATGCTACTATCAATAGAACGCAAGCTGTGATTTGTTTGTTTAATCGTATGCATTTAAAAATTTATTTTTGTGGTTTATTTATGGATTAAAGGTATAGTGCTTTATCCAAAGATTGTAAATGCAGACCGTAGGCAAATAAAGATGTTTAGAATAAATTCTGGTGAGGAGCAACTGCAAAAAAAATTACTTTCATATTACTTGTCTCTTTTCTAGTAGAGCTCGCTCATGTAAATTGATTGTATCCTAAAAAAAATACGTAAGCGACAAAAAAATTAATTTTTTTTTTTAAAGGTTGGAGGTGAGGAGGAAAAGTGACACTCATGTCAACTGTATATGAAAATATGTCTCCCCTCAAAATAAATTGACCGTTTTTTTGTTTTTTTTTGATTTCCTCCAATTTTTTTTTAAATTTTCTACGTGGATACTATTGAAAAAAACTGGTACCCTGGTACCACAATCTTTAGTATTGATGCTTAAACAAACTTTTAAAAAGCAGATTACATATTATTGAATGTAATAATACTCAATGTGGTACGAATCGATCTTTAACTTTATATACCATTCTAATGAATATTCCTGTTTAATTAAAAAAATAGCTTCTATAAATTTAATAAATTGGAAATCTTAAATTTATTATAATTTTTTCCTACATTTATCAAATCAAAAACTGGGTATCAATAGTCGGTTTACAATTCGTTCTCCAATATTAAAATTGCCAAAAGCTTGCATAATTTATTTGTATCTGCATTATTTAACAACAACACAGCCAGTAATTATTCAATATTTTACAATGAGATTAGAGAGTTTGTATATTCAATTAAATACAATTTTGATTGAACAAATATTATATATTGTGTTTAGTTTAATTTCGTTATTGAAATTTAAACTGAAACTTAAGTTTATTGTATTAATATTTACTAGTCAAATGACAAACAAAATTTTTGAAATAAAACTCTTGATTATTGAATGTTAATTTTATTTGATTTTACTGGAATTCATTTCCATAATTTTAAGTGTTCGCCCTAAATCCGCAAAAGCAACTCCACTCTCGATTATCATAAATCTTCACGATATAATCTCCCAGTGATGTAGAGCACATTCCAATAGAATGGATAAAATACGTTCCATCTGTTCTCTCAAATATTAGATTTTCATGAAGATGAGAACAGTGTATGTGTGCGGCGTATGAAATATCCCCCCTTTCTGCAATTTATTTTTTACATTTCTTATTTTTTTATTATTATTTTATATTATTCAGCTTGAATGCGCACGAATGCTTTTAGAGCCAGAAGCTGAACAAATAGAATGATGTTTCCGATTTGCTTTATTAGAAATACATGTTGACATTGCCGTGTGTATTTTGTCAAATAAAATATAAAGATTATTCGTGGAATTTTTTCAAATCTGTAACTGGAATAAAAAATAATTGATTTAAACACAAAATGGAATTAGAAATGTAGAATAGATAACTTAATTTCATATAAATAAGAACTATACAGTTTGTTACCAGTTTGGTGTTGCTTTATTAATATTGCATTTCATTTTATTTTTATTAGTTCATTTCTATAAAAGTCGGAAAAATAATATATTACTGGTGAGGTGTTATGTTGAAATCCAAGGCACGCTTTGGCTTATATAAGTCATTGAGTCAATTGAGACATTTTACAGACATTTAATATATATATATATATATATTAAATTTTAAAATTCTATTATATTATATTTTATTCAAATTAAGCAAAAATCAAATTTGTTGACTTCGTAGTTACAAACAAATAATTATATTAATAAACAACTACTACTAGACTTCTTTTTGAACTCAAAAAACAAGCCTAGAGGTTTTGTGGAAAATATTTTCAAATGAAATCAAAGAAAAAAAGAAAAAAAACTGAACGGTTCCAACCCACAACCACCCACAAAATAAAAGAATATTTTTATAACAGTAAATCGACGCAATCAATATGCTAGTGGATAAAGAGGATATAGCAAGTGTTGCCAAATTATTAAAAAACAAAAAAAGTAAAGTAAATGTCATAGAATACGAAAAATCGAAAATTTTATTTAAAAAAGTTGGCCATGGATTGCCAAACAAAAATTAATTATTTATAAGCAACTTTAAAATATATTCGACTGTCCATAGCCAATTTTTATAAATAAAATTTTCGATTTTTCCAATTCTATTTTTTTGATAAAATGTTATGTGTTTGCTATCATTACATGCATAAAATTATCTATAAATAGTCACAATTGATCCACGAGGTTTCATTTGATAAAATCCACTTTCTGACCAAAAACTATAAACGCGTGCTTTGTAATACTGCAGAGGGCGCCATTAACGCAACATCTACCTAAATTAATCTTTTAAATAACTTTCAATCAGTTTTAAAATGATTTTAACCGACTCGCAGCCACCTAAATCCAAAAACGAAAAAGACTATTTTTTGTTGCAATAGTGATAAAAGTTGACGATCGATATGTTTTTATATTTAAATTGTCAAACTAATTTAAAATAACAAGAAAAGTATATGGTTCTATTTGAAATTCAAAATTTCCGAAATAACCCTAATTTCCGAAATAACCGGAATTTCCGAAATAACCGGAAGTGATACTGATTTCATAAATATCACAATAAATTTCATTTTTCATGTATATACACTCGTATAAATTTCATTTGTCTAGCTTCATAAATAACAAAATAAAACAGCCTTACCTATGGTTTGAGTCACCCGGTATATAATATTTACGTCCGGTGTAGATTTTAATAACGGCAAATTCAGGTCGACAATAGATTTGTCCACGTTTTATTAAATCCAATACTAACTTTTTATTTTGACTTCGCGTATGTATTCCTGTCATTGATATATGAAAATCCTCTTTTCACGCGGTACCTGTTTTTAATTAATTATTCTAAATTTATTTATTAGTAAATTTACACTTTTTCTTAAAATACAATTAGATCTAAAAAAATAAATCAAACAATATGTTTTTAGCGCCTCCACTATGGTACGAATATTAACATATTTATTGACTTACATAATGCTAGTCAACGTAACAGAGCAGCGAGTACAGCACATGATACTAAGAGGTGAGACTTCTTGTGTGGCCAGATATTGCAGGCTCGGCACAGGTATCATCTAATACGCGATAAATAGGAGAAAGTAAAATCATAAATTAGTAACATAGGTGAATAATACAAGTGTAGCTTTTTATTTAAAGAATATATATATATATATA
>JARJEC010053918.1:0-46666 GCA_030264575.1 Tachinus sp. AB-2021 | reverse complement strand
CTCTTCTTTTAATGCGTTTCCTATCGGAGGTTTGCTTTTCTTAGGAAATGGGTAAATCCACAGCGAGAACACCTACCGGCTTTAAATCCTCTTCCTTCTTTTGTCATCTCCTTACCTTTTTTGGTAACCGATAAATCCCGCTACTTGTTTCCATTTGTCTTCCAATTCCAGCATGATCTCTCTCTCTCTCTTTTCATCCGTTATACGCTGTCCATCACTAGCTTGCTACGTTCCACTTCCCATTTTTCACATTCTAAGAAGGTGATTTGTGTGTCCACCTGATTTCACCATGTTTGCTATTATGGTTTGTGTGCGGGGTATTAGTTTCTTTGTCCGTTGTGCAGTACTCGCAAATGTTGGACATAATTTGGTTAGCGCTTTAACTACTTCCTGGGCCCTTACTTACTTCAGGCACTGCGGTAATCAGTTCAGTATCGCTCAGTTTGATGGTAATGCAGTCACAAATAACACCTCTTCTGTTTTGTGGGCAGCTAGCTCAAGCTCACGCGCTGAGTTGGTTGTACTGTATGTTATATATTTACCGCCATTCTGTTATGGTTTTAAGTTATATGATATCAACAAGTAAACGTGTGTAAACATATTATGTATGTAAAATATCATGAATTAAACGAATACAAAAATGATGTGTTCTAGCTAATCCGTCGTCTTCACTACTGCCATTGTTGCAAGATAATCAACATTTTTTATAATGAATGCCATTTGGCATTGGCAGTTTCAGAATTGTATCGTAGTAAATGTTCCACAGAAACGTACTAAGAACCTTGCGACACACTACTTGTCATTGTGAATATTTTTGTTTTGCCGATCTGTACCCAACGATCGTCTAGGTAGCTCATCAATAATCTTTGTTGGTAAAGAAGTAACTTATATTTCTCGAGTTCCTTGACTATTCTTTTTCACGAGGCACTGTTAGATTTGTTTTTAATATCCAGGGTAACTGGGCCACAATATTCGCGATATTTTTAGTGTTCTTTATTTGCAGTTTTCTGAGGTTTGCTATTTGGACTTTATTGATTGTTCTTTGAAATACTTGAGTGTTACAACAACCAAACTAGTCCGTAAGATTTTTGAGCCCCGATGTCCGGCATCTACCACTATCGGTTGTAGATTTTATAATTTGGGATTTGTTTTATTAAAATTTATTATTAGGCCGAATTCGATAAATTGATTGTTTAGTTATTCTGGAAGGTATACTTTTAAAATTGTTTGCTAGCAATCGAATACACCCTTGTATCACGACGGATCTCCATCTCTTCTGTTAGTTGATTTTCAATTTTTGCATTAGCTTTTGATTCGAACTATTTGCTCTACATTTATGACCACAATTATCTTACGCCAATCATATGCTATTCTTTGCATAGACTATCGTGGATTGTTCTGCTCTCTGTCAATTCATCTTATTTTTTCATGGGTATAACTTTTTTTGGGTTTTCTTTGCGCTTGTCTCTTTCATCTTTCATCTTTGTATATTTGCTATTGTGTGTTCTTTTTTGCAATACGATTAATTTTTAGTTTTTCTTAAATAAAACCTTTTTAGGTACTTGTTAGTTAAAGCTTCCGTTATGCTACAAAATAGCTGTTTAATGCATGTTTTCTGGTATGGTATTTGAGGTAATAACTTAATCTCAGGATAATGATTCTGTACAGGTTTTGTAGTAATGGGTAGCCTAACTATATCGTGTGCCAATGCTGTTGTGTAATTTTGAACTACATAAATATATTATATTGCAATTTTTTTATTGTTTGCTAAAAAGTTCTCTTCCAAGCCTCGAACCGCAAAAATCCAAAAAAATACTTTAATCTTAAAATTCTTCTTTTCTAAATTCAAACTGGTTTTTCAAGAGTTTCTCCTTTGTCCAATTTAATCTAAATTATTATAATCTTTTGAAAGCCTAATGAACGCTAGAAATCACCTATCAGTTTACTGTAATTAACCTTAATGATTAGAACCAGATAGATTTTGCAAATTATTAAAAGCTCAAGAATTAATCAAAACAAATCAAAAGAAAATGTAATGTATGTTCCAGGTAAAAAGTTCTGCGATAGCAATCAAGCCCCAAATCTAAAAGATGTTATTGGTAATTTCTTGGAATACATTCAATTCCATAAAATCCCGGCCAATGTGTTGATGAGGGAGATACATCCATTAGGTTTGGTACCGTACAGCATCATTATGAATGCGTTGGCTTATCAGGTGCAGTATTTCCTTTTCTAGCTGATCCATGCTATTAGCAGAATTGATTTATTTAGATTTTCTAGAGGTCTGTTGTTAGTTTGGATTAGACATTTATTATATATAGAATTCTTCAAATGATAAAGGAATGAATTATCAAGCAATTTATGTTGTAGGCAGACCCGGCAAGCGTCGACCCCGGAAAGCTGTCCCCGAATCGAGTAAGGCGCCACGCCCAAGGCAGATCGATGTCAGTCCAAAGTTCTCTGGACCCATATGGGTCTAACACGACTCTTAGCTCCAGTGGATCCAGTGAACTCGCTTCCTCCGACGGAAAGCACTCTACTTCCAACTAACATATGGCCACTGGCGCGCCGCATACCGCCCCGTTACATCATTCAGCCCCCGCCACCACACATTCATCCCCTGCCCATTCATTCACCTTCACCATCGTCCTTAAGAAGACGACACCAATCACCACACCATCCCATCATCGACATCATTAAATGAATCGATGATGAATTATTGTTTTGATTTATAATGTTCAGCAAAAATCAAGAATAGTTTGTATTTATTCATATTATTTATTTATCTTTTTGGGAAAGATAAATAAAAAAGTTTGTAATATTATAGCTATCACTCAGATATCAGCTTTTATTAATTACTATTATTCAATTTTAAATTTATATTTCATTATTTTCATTTAATTTCATTTTTAGCTTTTATTATAAATTATAAATCAAAACAATACTAAACTCCTTTGCCAAATACAATCATATTTAAGCAATATTTTCATGCAGTAATTATTAGAATTTGGACGTAAAACAATAATAAATGATGGGGGATTTATTAAGGGCAAGATTGAAAAGAAAATAAACAATTAATCGAATACGTACTAGTGATAAAAGTGCGCAATTATAAAAAAATATATATATTAGAAATATTTTTGCCGAAAACAAATTATTGGTGTTCAAGGATAATAATATTTAAAATAAAAAATATATATCGAGGTTACATTTGTTATCTATTTTATATGACTGCATGTTCATATTACTTTATTAATAAAATCCGAGCAACGAAATAATATTAGCTCGGAACATCATAATTAATCATTGATCAATTGCTCATGCCCAAAACGAAACAAACAACAACGGTCAAAATAACAAATTATTCCTTCTTCCAAAAACAAAAAAGTGTTTACCAAATGTTTACCTAAATTTATCCAAAAAAATTCCTTAGTTGCGCGGCGCAACAGTGGCTTATGACAAAAAATGTTTAAGTTGGATTTATCGTATGATTTAGCATTTTTCAACAACTAAAAAAATGTAGAGAGTTATATTTAATACTATTTATTTTTATAGCAAAAGTATAAATAATATTATAAACAATAACAAAATATATTTGGTGTCTCAAAAAGAAAACGTAATCAAACCCAATAATAATATTAAATGCACTTCAATTGAATTGGAGTGTAGTAAATGGCATCTAAATTCCTTTGTTTGTAAAGAGTTGCTGTCTTTTGATATTTTTTTAAAAACTTAATTTTACAACATAAATGTCATATATGTTTCAATGGTAAACTTAATGGTAATACTTGTAATAAAATGTAATATATCGAAATGCATGTGCGGTTAGTTATGATAAGTAATTGCAAGTGCATTTCGGCGATTGTTTAATACAGTAATAATCTGCATTTGTAAGCGTTCTAAGCAAAGTATTTATTAACCTGGTTTAAATCTCGTTTTGCTAGCAAATCGGGAATTATTCTGGAGTAAATTTGATGTGCTAAATGTATAATTAAAAAAAAACTGGTGTAATAAGGATAATAACTATGTAAAACAATAATAATAATAATTCATTATATTGACCAAAAAAATCATTTATAAATGAATCTGTTTGAAAAATAAAATTGTCATTGTGGGGTATGATGTTATAATATAAATATATTTATTTACAATACAAATGTATAATTTGTCAATACGGTGTTTTATTGCATTAAATTTTAATTACCTATACAAAATCCTAATTATAATATATTAAGTCAAGCATGTGCCACAATTTTATTGTAATGATCTGAAATTTAATTTTTATATTTTTATTTTACTATTCTACACTGATTTTTATGCATGTTTTTAGTATAGGGCGCCGAAGGGATTATTTTATTGTGTAGTTATAACAAATTTCTCTGGGTGCCATTCATTTAAGTTGATGGCTGCATTAACTACCAACTAACAAGGAATTTTGCAATGTATAATTTGTGTATATACTAATTTACAATATTAAATAAATAGATATTGAACGTGAAAAGTGACTGCATCTGACTCAAAAACAAACAAGACAACCTTAAATAATTGCTAGTAAATTAGTAATTACATATTGCCTCAAAAGAAAAATTAATGATAAAATATTTGTTTATGCAAAAAATAATACTACCAAAAAGTAAATATGGTAAGCAAACGTTTAATGCTTGTCTGACAATGTGCAATTTATTATATCAAACTTTGTAAAGTTTATTGAAATACGGCATTTCATTGGCTGTTGTTTTCAATTCAGAGAAAGGAATTTATAATATATAATAGGCGAAAATCAGAAACCAATAGGTGGCACTTTCAAGATGTTCAAATAAAGAAATCAAAGCCCACGTGATCAGTTGACAATGATCACGTGTAAAGTAACCTGTATGTAGTTTTAGAGACGAGTAAAAAAAAATTTTTTTTCTATTAATTTTCTTTGTGTTTTTGGACGATTTAAGTCTAATAATGATAACTTATGTTTATACATTTTTTAAACTAATTTTTATTGCGTTTCAGTTTTAAGTCTTAGAAAAATAATTTATTTTTGTGATTTTCCTAATTCATTTTTTAATTTGCCTTTCAGAACGTTTTCAAGACGAATAAAGAAAAATTATTTTTTTGAAATTTTTGTATTCTTTCAGTACGTTTTAAATCTAATAAAAATAACTTAATTTGTGATTTTTTTTAAATTTTATTTCCGTTTCAAAACGTTTCAAGACAAATAAAGAAAAAAAATCTTTTTGATTTTTTTAATTAATTTTCTTTGCGTTTCAAAGCGTTTTAAATCCAATAAAGATAACTTATTTTTGTATATTTTTTATTGATTTTCGTTGCGTTTTAGTACTTGTGAATACATAACTCCATACATTTATTAAGACCCTGTATATACATCTCAATCTAACATGCCACGAAAGCTAGGCAACCAAAATAACACAACTCTTAATTTTGTTTATTTGTTTGTCTATCTTTGATAATATAATATAGATAAAAGCAAAATCTAAAATAAATATTGAATTTCATTATGTAATCATAAGAATAATTAGAATTAATTGCAATAATTATTTTTAAAAATGTTTGTGCTTATTGCATGAAATAAATTTAACAAAAAGAAACAATTGGAGGTTATATTTACTGCTTTAAATTTATTTTTCGATATATGAATGTTTAATTCCACATGGATGCAATCAGGAATGAGGATAAAATATGGACTAAATTTCAAGGAAAAAAAAGTGGAAAATGCTATGTAATTATAAATGCCTCGATTCATCACATCGCAGACATAACAAATTCCATGATCAAATATTTCCTCCCCGAAGAACCAATATGTAAATATTTAAAAACTTACGAAGATGAGGAATTTATTAACGAATTGAAACCAATTTGGAAAAATTGTGTGGAAAAGAATATGAGTTTAGTCTGCCTAACCGATGAACCAAATCCCCAATTTGCTGGATTCTTATTGCTTTGTAAGTCGACACCTGATGCTGAACCTGTAACAATTCAAAATGATAAATGGTTGAAATTACGCAATATAGCTGATTACCTTTCACAAAAAGCTGATCCGTACAGACGACTTAATATTTCAGAATATTTAACTGATGTTGGTTTATCTACTTTACCTGAATTCAGGGGTGATGGTGTAGCGGAAAAGTTGTTGGATACTTGTGAATTAGTATGTCGTCAATATAACTTGCCTGCTATGATAATAATGTTTTCTTCCATTGTATCACAAACGGTTGCAAAGAAAATTGGGCTTTTGGAACTTGAAAGCGTTATGTTTGAAGAACTTAGGAGATTGGATTATAAGAAATATGGTATTGATAATATTGAAGAACATACAAAAGATATTAAATATATGTATAGAATTATAACATAAAAATTAATTCATTGGATGTACTATGTATATTTATTGTTAGTATAAATAGGTTAAATAAAGTTTATTCAAACAGTTAAAAATATGTATGTGATCAAAAACGATTGAAATCCATTTGTTTTTTGCACCATGTGATTTAGTGATATTAATAGTTTCCGAACTCCTCGGTTGTGACACATAGGGGACATTTGTGGTAATTTTTTTGTGAAGTATGTTCAAATCATGTTAAACCATCATCAATGTATGGTAGTTTAACGAAATAAAAGAAATTGCTAAGTTATAACAAATATTTACCCAAATTTAAATTACATATGGCTGACAATACATAAACAATTGTCAAATGAAATTCGCTATTGCCACCATTATTGAAAGGAATTATTTAAAATAGGAATGCACAAATTTCAAGTGAGTTTTAATCTTTATTTATCACTACAGGGTATGGATGGGCAATATATATATATATATAACGATGTTCGATATTTAACCATCGATGGTAGCCTTTTTTATATATTGTATATGTTTATCACATCACATTAAGCGCGAAAGAAATATTCATACAAATGTGTTTTTAAAATTCTTTATACGTCTTACACGTAAAAAAATTCCATAAATATTCAGAAACTTTGAGTTAAGTTTTTATTGTATTTTCTAAAAAATAAACTATAAGCATGGTCATTTTTTTAAATGTATATTGTATCATGTTATGGCGGTCCATACGGACCGCTGTGTCTCCATGAGACACATTGGTAGCGTGGCAGCCATAGGACGACATTTAACATTGTTAGTGTAAAAAAGGTTGTTTAGAAAGAATATCTTTTTGATTTTTATTATTTAGGTTTTTGCATGCTCACATAAAATTATTTTATTTTATTTTATTAATTACTATTATAATTTACTAGACTATCGATGTTTACAAAAATTGCTATTTGGTTGTAATTGATAGTGATGATCCATGACAACATCGAAATCGAACATAGATGTTTCTCTTCGATATCCCACCCAATTAACCCCAAACAGCTCCATCTGTGTTTCACAAAAAGTCTCAATATTATTAACATAATAAAAGCCATATGACAAATCAAGATTATATTATTAGTTCAGTCAAATTAACCAAAAAACAGTCAGAATTTAACTTTTAACGCTATAATTTTTCTTCGTAAAAGTTGTTTTTTGTCAGAAAACATGTCACGAACACGAAGTTGGTACAACAATGGCGGGCAATATACATATTTATTATTATTTTGTATTTTTAGACAAAAACTTAAAATATTCATATTAATTTTACGATTTTCCACGCATTTTTCATGTAACAGTGAGAATATATAATAAATCACGGATTAGCCGAAAATGTATGAAATATTTTTTTTTCATTTGGCTAAAAAATATTAAAAAAATGTCAAATTTGCAATTTGTATTCGTGAAAGACCCAAGAAATCATACATCCGACACTGATAAAATCCGAACCCAGAGAAAACTGCAATTTTCGGAGAATTTTGAGCAATGTTTAATTTGTGATTAAATTAGATGTAAACAAATATTTTGTATTTAAAAATTAATTTTCTGCTTCATTTATTATATTATATTCAGTTTTAAGGGAAAACGAGAATAAAAACGAAAATTTTTGATTTGTTTATAGAAATTCTATTGTAACCAACTTTTATTTGAAACTTTCTTCGAAAAAAGGTCTATATAAATGTCTTATTTGACGTAGGATTTGAATTTCAAAGTCACACTCGCTCCTTAAAAATTAGAATAAGTTCTATCTAATTCTCCCTTGAAACAATGCAAACTATGTAAACAGTGAAAGAGAAGTCCACCAATTCGGTGATGTTTACATTATAGCGCAGATCAAGATACTATTGTTTGGATCATTGCATTAGTTTTGTGTGAGTATTTGTTTTGTTTTTTCTTTCGTAATAATTTTAAAATAGTATTAAAATGGCTTGGCATAGAAATTAAGTTGAATTATTAATTTAACCATTGAGTGAAGATTCAATATAATGAATACTCAATCAACGATTTAACTAACTCGGAGGTCAAACCAATAATTATATCTTGAATTCAAGATTGTGTGTCAGACAGGATTTATAAGATCCGACCTAGAACTAGAGCACCAATTCAAGCTCGACTTGTTTCTGTAAATGCATAAAGAATTGAAAGGATACATAGCTAAACATGAAATTTCAACTCGAAAATGTTTAATCTTACGTCATATCCGAGGACACGCTTATAATTAGGACAACATAACATAGTAATATTAATACAAAATGGTGAAATATACTACAAATGCTAATAATTGTCTAGAATAGGGATTAGCAACCTGCGGCATGTCGTTCACTTTTTTTCGATACAACAGTCTTATTTTATAACAAAAAAGAAAATGTAAAATGCAGGTAAATTTGAGAATTGGCCCTTTGGATAAAAGGTTGCTCGCCCCTGTTTATATTCTAATAACAATTTAATCTGAAAAAAGTGTTCATTACTTACCCACTATGTAACTCTTCCTTATTATCATTAATAAACCTAATAGAAACATAATTGTCAAATTTTCATCTAATAATTTGTTTGCATCAAAGTTTAAGTTGATACAACCAACAAAAGTGAAAACTGTATAATTGTCACTTGAAAGCACTGCCAACATTTATTGGCCACATTAAACAATATTGCTGAAAATCTGACAATTAAACAGGACAAAAATAAGGATAGGCTGGTAAATAAAACAATGCAATAGAAAGAAATACATTTAAGACAACCTTTATTACTGAATGCATACTGGTCAATTGGGTTATACAAGTACAGAGCATACAACTTAATACAGTTGTTAAAAGCACTTATTTCCTAACTTACTGACTATTTTGATCCCGACGGCACTATTTTTGGTAAGACATGATTGGACATTATATAGGCAAAAACCATCGAAATTTAGAATGAACAACAGTGCAGTCGGGCTCTTATTTTTATCCTCGTTTTCTTATGATTTTATACATTTTTTTTTGTTATTTTCTTTGCATTATTTTACTACAACATATAATTGAGTCCTTATAATAATATATTCTTATTGAAATGTTTCCTTTTATTATACGTTATTATTTGGGGTGTAGTACATTTCTTCATTATTTTTTTCTTTAAATTTTTTTTAAATCAAAATTTGATTATTATTATTCTTAATTTTGTCTAAATTTATTTGATATCACCGTGACATTTTGGCCTGGTCCCTGAGTATACCCCCCCGAAGGACATGTGTATATGCACGACGGCCCCCTAATGAGATTCCGTTCAAATAAAATCAGATCTAGTAATAAAAAGGCCACCGGTACAAATCTCAAGTCCTCAAACTGATAAAGACCTCTGTCTTAAAGACACTAAGCTCACCGCTGACTAATTTAACGACTTAGTGCCCAAAAAAATTTCTATTGTGGGCGCTAGGAACGAGCTAACCGGTTTGTTTGTACGTATTGATGGCAAAAATATTTTTTTTGGGCGGAGCATCACTCAATGAGGAACTTGGAAGAAACTAATATTAGTAATTATTGCCCCCAGCCCCAGTTTTCTTTGTACTTGCGTTATGTTTAGATTTAATTAGTCAACGGCTTCTCGCTATGTAATAAAATACATGTAGTGATGTTCTCTTTAAAAGGTTTTCTCAGAATTGTTAATTTTTGTTTTTTTTTTTAGAAAATTGTCAGCATATCACATATTTGAACCTGATAACAAAAAATATTTTTTCTTTATTTAGTCGTGTTCAATATTGCCTTTTTAATTCGATATACATATATGTTTGTATATACTACTAAGATTGTTCGTATGAATAGTTCCGATACAAAAATGGAAATAAATTACAGGAGACCATCTAATATTATATAAAAGTAAAACACAACCTTATTAAAAATGAAGTATAAATATCTTGTTTGAACGAATAATAAAAAAATTGTAACAAAAGGAACTATTTTGTTTATATTTTTTGGAAGGTAATGAAAATAATATTAAGAATGTTTTTTAATTTAAGAAATAGTTAACCAATTTTTTTTACCTAAATCGTATATTTATATATTTACGCGCGCTGATTGCTTCATGTTCACAGAAACGATTTATTTATAAAGCATGTTTGATAATAAAAAATGCTACATTGAAATATAAAGAGGCATTTTCTTCAATTGGACTAGATTTATTAAGGAGGGAACTGTTTAGGCCATTGGTTTCTACATCCCGAAAAACCAAACAGAAAAATTAAAAATGGAAATACTTAAGTCATGTGATGCTACTTGGTAACGAAACGCCAACGCCAAAGCTACGATCTAATTTCACCTTCATCATGTGGATATTGTACTAATTTTTGTTCAGACACACAATCAAAAAAATATACTTGGCGTTGGTATTAATAATAATAATATATAAAGGTCTTTCTAATGTATTTGAACACACTTAAAGTAACTAAAAATATAATAAAACCCAAACCTAATTAAACGTAAAGCATGCAGGGAGGAAAATCATACAATTAAGAAATATAGTATCAGTTTACAGCATATTCGGAACGTGTGGCTATGATAATTATCTAGAATATACTCGAAAGAATCTTGCAATATTTGTTCATGTTTTTTTTATATTATTTTATGATTTAAATCCTTACAAGCTATGGACCTTATGATTAACCTTAAAAAATACGACCTTAATTATTTAAGTAATTTATTATATACTATATGAAATTATAACAATTGTACAATTGTCAGACGATATATAAATATGATTAATATATTGCATTATCAATTTAAATATACACAGCAGTTAAGCGTATGCGGCTGCAATCTGACCAACCGCCATGAGCAAAGTTTTTATTTTTAATTACATTAATAATAAGCAAATTTTGGCACGTCTTTATATTTTGATACAATACTTTGAAAAAATTCTGCCAAATGAAATTTTTTAATACTTTTCGTGATTGTAATTGATATTATTTAATATGAATATGGCGCTCGAAAAATGAAAAACGGCGCTTCACATTATTTTCGAAATAATGAGATTCCTTTGTGTAAATTGATTATGTAACGTAAAGGATATTATCAGAGCACCATTTTATTTTTATTTTTTGAAAAAACCTGGACCTATAAGTGTTCTCCTAAATCTTTGCGTAGTCTTAATCTAAAATCAAATCACTTAGTGTTTGCGGTGCAAACAAAAAGGTCTTCGATCACCTGGTATTCCTACAGTCTTTCTAGAGCCATCTTAATGGCGTTTTAACCCATACTAAACTATAATACCCTACAATGAAAGTGATAAGAAAGAGAGCACATATATCTAAGGCATTCGTTTTTGATTTATTTCAATTATTAATTATTTTTTGGACAAATTTTCTGATGACTCGGAGATATGATACTAAATATTAGATTTGGTCTCGATTTATTAATATTACTACTACAGCACGCATACATAAAAAGTTTAATTAAATTTTCGATATCAAAATAGGAATTACATTTTTGAGTCATCTTTTAGTTTCTGAATGCTTAGAGGAATGTCGAGAAAAATATTACTATTTATTATTAACACACTGACACACTTAATTCATGTATTTCTAAACCTGAGTTGAAAGGCCTAACCTAAACTCATTCGTATCCTAAAAATTAAACCAGGCTTTCCACACACCCCCTCCCCCCCTACACATTATGTGTCCTACTAATACCTACAATTTTTAATCCTACCGTTAGTAGCGTGTAAAACACAGCATATGTTACAGTATTTTTTTAACCTATGAGTAAATCTCTTGATTATTATAAGACATACATTATCTTTTATACAGTTGGCAGTACCAGCAGCTGAACTCCTCCGTCTCTTTGAGAAGAGCGCGAACTAATAAATAACTCCTATCGCTCGATCGGGACCGATAAATAGGACGACACAACTATCATACAATCATAAAACACCTTATTTTTAACATTTTGTTTTATTCGAACGTTTGCATTTATTTAATTTTCTTGTATTTTGTACAATGGGGCGACGTGACGTAATCAAGTCTCTTAAATTTCTAAAATATAAACACCTGGTCTCCTACATAGTTAATATAGACAAATAGAAACCCTGTTCTACATACATAAGTCAGGCCCGAGGTTTATTTTAATTTTTTTTTGAAAAATTGCACATATATTTAGGCACTTGTTAGTAAGAATTTGTGCTGAATAATTATTATATAATATATTTATATAAAACTATTTTGTCGAGTATATATACACACAAATGGGTTAGTTCACACGAACATCCCACACCAACTCAGTATGTCTTTTTATTAAATTAAATGTAATCAACAACGAGAGCGTTTCAATTGTATTGCGGTATTTATTAGCAGCGCCAGTTAATCTAAAATGGCGCCATCTATATAAATTAATTTGTACTGTAAAAAATGATTTCCACATGAGCATTATTAACCAATAAAAACCACAATTCATGCAAAACGTGTTTAAATATCAAAATTCGATAAAACAATTCATCTTTCTGGTGTTAAAATATTTTGAGGTTATGATCGATTCTCAACAAATTGTTTTACAAAACTTTAACTATGGATTATCACATATAATGGTCACTCTTCAATCCAATTATTGTTAATATTGAAATAGTAATAGTGCTGGATGATCGTCTTACGTACAAAAAAGCTATCACTTGATTCAATTAAAAACAAAACACAACAGATAAAACGAACGAGGAAGAAAAAAATAATAAAAGAAACTAAATACTAATAAGACTATCACAACCTCAGTTGGAAGATTTTGGCGGACTTTCATACAAGAAGTTTTTTATTTATTTTTTTTAAATAATTTCAACAAATATGACACTAATTTGTCTTTGGTATGCAGTGACAAGTGTACAAGTAGATGGCAAGATCCGTGCAGTTTTTAATTTAAAATCATTACCGAAATCATAACAAAGAACAGTAAGAGCGAAAAATTTTGATAAGAAAACTGCACAAAAATAAGACACTTAAATATTTAACAACTAGAAATAAAGCGTACTGTAAATAAAAATAATACTTGAAAAGGAAGTATATTGCACGTTGTGTTCTCACAACTAAGCTAATACTACAATATTGACTAAATGCTGCCCTAATAGTTAAGTAACCTGTTTAAGTAACTCTATAGATTACCCATCAACCAATTAAGACTTAGATTCATACATTTATTTTTTTGTTGAACAAATCGTTGCAAGATTCTTTTTTATATATTATTATTAAACAGTATTTTTTCCTAAACATGAATCACAATTTCCTTATCGAAATCATACCAGGAACCCTTTTGTGCATTGATGTTTGTTTTACAGCATTAAAACCGGTCCAACTTGTAATAATTTACATTCGATGTGCTTATTATTTACTTACGCAGAGCCGTTTATAATGCTTTAATTAAATTCCGATTCGATGTATATAATTTATATACAATTTTCGGTATGAAACCTGTATTTTTGTAGAAACAAATTTAAAGCTTAGTCATTTAGTATATATAAAAGATGAAATGGGCTGAATATACATCCGAGACCATTTACACGCCACGCGATTTATTTTACATTGATTAACAAAGATTATTATTTTTGTTTTTTTTAAGATCATTGTTGGGTTATATAACAATGTATTAATAAAGAGGCACATCATTTGGTATTATTAATATAACATGATGGTGAACGCAACTAGAAATTATGACTACGTAAGCTAAAGCGTGGTGCTGTATCGGTTTGATTTGTCCCTAATGTGCATTTAAATTATTTACCACACGTTTTCGTTTATTTCATTTTATTTTTGTAATGGGGAATCAATCAATCAATTAAAAGCGCGAATGAGATGGGGAGATTTGCATACTTAAGCTTTTCTTATTATTTTGTGCCCTATTGTACTTCATATATTAGGCATGTCACACAATGGTATGATACATAGACAAAATCTTACATTTAAAATACACTAAAAATTTAGATATACATTTTTTTTTTGTTTTGGCAGACTTTTAAGTTTCACTTGTATATGAACCAGGTTACAATATTTTGACAGCAGAATATGCAAAAAACTTGATATGCAGTTTATTTTATAAGTCATTAACAATAATGATATGGCTGGAAATAAAGCAATTTTAGTCAAACATGCAGAAATTTAACCCAAATATGACAAACCATTTGAATCTATTTTAGTTGGCAACATTGCAAAAATCACATTTGAAAACAGCTGCTTGTTAAAAATATGTAATTAGCATTTATTGATGGTCACTTCTATTAAATTGCAATAAATTATCAAATGTTCATTTTTATTCCGTTGCCGACATATCATCATGTTTTCAAACTTGAACCAAATAACAAACTTCAATTTAAGATTGTTTATATGCAGTATAAGAAATCCTTATAAATTAATGAATTACAGCTTTTAATATATGATTGAATTGTACAACAAAATATAAAATATTTATTTGTATAAAATCTTGAATCTGATTAAAAAAAATTATTACGACTGTAAAATTTTTAAATTCAATATAAGCAAATTTTTTAGTTTGTCTATTATAATGTAAAATTGGGAAAAATATTTTTATCTAGATCATTACAATCAGGAGAATATTAATTTATAACTATTTAAGTGATTGTAAGACAATTATTATAATTTTAAAAAAATTCTATAAATATTCAGTCCGATAAATATTACAGTGGTTATCATAATCACATTATTCATTGAAGTGGTCTTATTACAAAAAAAATTAAAGTGTAAGATATTGAATTTATTTGCAACTAACTAGTAAAAGGTTCATTTGCAGTGTTTATGCAATTTAATGGATTGATCTAAAGTGAAAGGCATAAATATTAACATATATAATTTGGTCAAAAAATTGGTGAATATTTTTTACAAACATAAATTTTGTAAACAATTTATTAACTTAATAAATTGATTGTATTTTAATGGCAAGCAGATCGAGTAAATTTTTTTGGCATATCAGTTATTAAAAAAACTTATTCCTGACAGATTAATTTTTTCTTGTTTAAGCTAATTTACTTATAGATTAATTCCAATCTGACTGATGAGTAAAAACTTTTAGTAGTTTTAGTAGCTACGGTATTAAATAGATACTTCAAAGTAAATATTCTCTAAAAATTCTCTTTAATTTTTACAGTCTTTTTGTGTTTGATGTATGATATTCTGAAAATTAGCATAATTGTCCATATCTGGGTTAAAATCATTGACAATAAATAATATAAAACATTGGGTGTGTTAGTCGATTGATTTGTTTCACATTAAAGCGGGTAGAATAAAAATAATAGACTTATAAATCTACCGAACACCAAGTTTTAAGTAATCCCTATTTGCTAAGGCAGAGACGCCGATCTAAATACCGTTTATAATGTTCATATATTATATATATATATATAATATATATTTTCTTTTCATTTTATTAATAATATAAGATATATAATAGTGGCGAATATATATGTTTATTATATTTACTTGAAACACAAGTGGCACTTGGATCACAAATACTGTAAACCTAAATCAAATACTATATTTCATTTAATTTCTCTCATCTCATTTAGTAATTAATTATTTCTCACGTATTGGCGTTTAAGTATGTCTCCAATGTCAATTTGGTTGTTTTTGTTATGTGCACTCGATGAGGAACAAGATCACAAATATTTGGTATTTCTTGGAATGAACGCGTAAAATATCGGTGAACTTGCGTACTCGCTTGATTATTACAAAGCCCGATAGGCCACACTTTAGTTAACGTTATTGTGCATAAAACTATTAGCTAGTAAAAATAATAATGTAGATCTTATGTTATTATATATTTTCATATATATAATATATATTTATACAATTACTTAAAATCTATAACTTTTTTTATGTATTTTTTTCATTTTTTCTTTAAATAAACAATTCTAATCTACTTTTTCTTCTGAAAGGTACATAATATCAGACATAGAATATATTAAAAACTAGCGGAAGTTGCGAGTCGTCTCGATTTGGACAGTCCTCGTACCGACCGAATATATTTTTCTTTTAATGCACACTCGATATAGATATATTATAATAGTTAGTAAGTAAAATCACAATACCAGTACAGCAGTTGCAGTTAACAAATAAACAGCTAAAAAAAGACTTCATAATATTCTTAAAAAAAAATCAATGTTTAATAAAATTTATCACTTTAAAAAATATTCAACAAATTAAAAATTAAATCACCTGCAACCACGTCCATTTCCAATATTTTTTATTATTTTTTTTGCTTAATTGTTTTATTTTATACTCTTAAATTTTAAAACTTATATACTATGTTATTCAAAAATACCCTATATAACTTAAATAAAAAATAAAACAATTCTCTATAGCTTTTGGTACAGTACATTTCATCTAAATTGTATGTAGTCTATATTTATATATAAATATTAGTTTTGACTTGTACCAATGTCATTGCCTTTAATTGAATATGGCATTTTTATTTATTTTTAAAATACAGGTCCTCAGAACCGCCCTAAATCACCATTTATTAAACCCTTAACAGCAATACGTTTTGTTTTTATCACAATCTACACACCTACAAACGAAATATTTATTTATTAACACGCTAGAAATTGTAAAATGAAATATACAACCACCCTCCCGTAAAAATAACACTCGTCGGGAATGTCTGTGTTTTTATTATTTAAGGCGTACCATTTGAATTACTTTTTGATGACTGCTTGTACGATTATAGTATTAGTACGATTTGAAAGAGATAGAGAGAGAGGCGCCCTTTACGTTTTGCAGGTGCGGTGTAATCGCGACAAAATAATCATTCATAAATCGAATGATTTTAACCTAAACTAAAATCCGTTTTTTATTTTGGGATTTTCCACATCGACTTATTTTTGTTTTATTTTGTTTTGGAAACAGGGCGTGTAAAGAACTATTTATGCACACACGGTTGTCAATATATATAAGCATATACACAACATGAAATACCCTAATACCAATTCTTAAACACTAGTTAATAATATCATGTTAATACCTATAAACTAATACATTTACACTAAATTGGCAATAGATACTAGATTTAGAAACTCTAGTGGAACTGATCAAATCCGAGAGATCCGAGCTCCGCTCAAAAATTCAGGGGCTTGTTAAATTTGTAAAGCGACTTTTTCTCTCACCGTCACCCAAACAACACAATTCACTTTTGCATATATATAAATTGTAATATTCATACGCTAAAAATTTGCCTTAATTATCCTATAACTAATACATATAATGGGTAGAAATTTGTAGCAGTGGGTTTATTATTATTATTTTAAAAAAGGCATTGATGCTAAAAATATTTATTATTTTTCAGCCGCTTGCAGTTAAGTATTTTGTAAATGACAGTTATTGCATTGTTGCAAAGTTGTTATTATGCAGTGTTGTGAAATTCTATAACAGTCTTTGAGTAGCAACTTGTATTTATATGAAATAAACATTTTCGACAGTTAAAAAACTAATTGCAGAGAAAACAAAAACTAAAAGTTTAATCAAAATAATCGCAAACTGAAAATTTAATTTTAATAAAACAAAATTCATCTCTTCCAATGTTTTAATCGCAAAACGTACGTCGTGCAACTAATATGATCTGAATTTAATGAAATTGCTAATAAAGTGAAAAACGTCCCGACCGCTATATTATATTGTCCAATAAAAATTTTATAGTATTTTCAATCCCGCAAGAAAGACAATAAACTATGTTTTTTAATGAATAACCAATTTTCACAAATGTTACCTATTAGTGTTTACAAGCAGCCGCATGCACTACTACTAACCATCAAAAACTGTAAAAAACAATATTTTTTATTAACAACACTTTCAATTAACAACAGATATTCTAATTGGCATTATAACCTCTTGCATCGGTAATTAGATTATTCGGAACAGAACTAGATCGACATTAATAAATTGTGCGAATAATATCAATTGACACGATAGCTTTCAAACTTTATTAATTGCTTGAATTGTTGCGGTTGTAATTTATGGAATCAAAGATTCCAATCGTAGCTGAAATAGACAAACATTAAATAAAACATGACTATTAGAAAATATGTTTTGAGAAATACTTAAATGCAATCGAAAGTTGATAATACAAAAGCGATTGCGTTGTTGAAGCGATTATAATATTATAATGTAATTAAAGCAGTGTAATAAACCCGAGAATAAACTGCTTGCTCGGATCTCCTCATCTTTTTTACATTATTTTTGCACCATACATTTATTTGGCCAACGGAAAAACTGGCCGCTCGCGCCTTATTTATCCGTTTATTATTTTTAAATCCTCGTTATTTTGATATATTTGTTATGCTTAATCATTATTGTTTTGCATAAATATTTATTATAAATATACGATATGACTTAGTGATTACATTAGAAATGACTATACAGACGTGAGCGACCAATTCAACCCGAGCATGTTGTTTTATTTAATTAAATTTTATTTTATTTTAAAGCTAAGAGAAGCTTTTTGAAACCGAGAGCTTTTATTATTTTATCATTTAAACAAAACCGTATTATTATTAATTATTTTTTTTTTTTGGATTTTTTTCATATTTTTAAAAATTAAAAAGCCACTTAAGATTCACAGCACAGTTGTGTACATAAAATACATGTTAGTCCAATGCTTTGTATTTATTTATTCATTTTTTTTTCTTCTGTAGGTTCTAATTGAAAAAATTATACTCCCACCGATTTAAAAACGGGATCATTTTTCTAAATTAAAAAAAATATGCGAATTTATCATTCAGTATGTCTAATACATGAAAACATGCTATAAATGCTATATTACTTCGTCCTCCTTGCCATTATACAATTATTATAGATATTTCTTTATTCCTCAGTCTTTCTTTAACTAGATAAATATACAGGTAACAAATCACGCAAACAGACACCGATGTTAATTTATATATCAAAATTTATTTTTAATATCCAAAATAATAATAATAATAATAATAATAATAATAATAATTAAATAATAAAACCTAATATAGACATAGACTAGACAAACAAATATAACTAAAAATACAAATTAATAATTTTGATGGCAATTAATTTAAGCTGCCTTTAATAATAATAATTATAATTAATAATAAGTGTCTGTTTGGTCACATTTATTTTTCTTTAATATAAACTGCTTGTTTTCTGTATTTAACACACTGATACTTCGCAAAAGACTCACATTGGCTCAAAAACGCATCCACACCTATTTATATATAATATATATTATAATAAAGATACTCGATATTTTTTTTTGAACACCACGTTAACACAATGTGATTGTACTAGTTCGGATGCGCATCACGTGCCGCTTGCACGTACAAACTCAACTTTTAATGCGCGTGCTTATATAAAACGCGAACGACACGATCCGACAACCAAACAAAATCACAGTAAATATTTAATTAAATGGACTAATATTAATATAAACATATTCAAGTCTATGGCTAACATAGAAGAAGTACACACAAATACTTTCATTATTATTAGGTATATATATAATAAAATTTATATATATTTTTTTCAGCTTAAATTAGAACGATTTATATATATTATATATTATAATCAGCTATATTATTATGTTGTGTTTTTTATTACTAATTTATTTAAGAATACTTTCAGCGTGCAGTCTAAATTGATTGTGGTGTTATGCAACTGGGGGAAATCGAATCGTTCGAAAGTTAGCCCAGATCACATATATATTTATTTAACAATATATCTTTTTTCTTTAAATGATTATTTTGTATGTGTATTCTGATATTTTTTATATATAGGAAGGGGAGATCACAGGTTTGTGGGGTTAACAAATTTAGATTTGTCGACGCCTCACGCATCCACAGCATCAAAGCTAACGTAAATTGAAACCCACGATCTTCTTGCTATCACATACTATTGACAATTCAATCCTGTTTTAATTACGGCATTAGTTATGGCAGCTATAAAAAAATCCTTTAATAATGGAAGATTTTTTAATAATTCCTACAGGATAATAATTTTGCACTGTGGATGCGTCATGAGAGGAGCAAATCGAACCACACTGGGAAACAAAACACATACAAATAACTTAGGTACGTTAATAATTTAAAAAAAAAACAACATTACTAATATACAAATAGATTAATGAATATATAGGAAAAATATCTATAAATATAAAAATTCAGAACGAGAGATAAAACACGTTTATGGAAAAACGGGTTCTCTTAATTTTCGCCTCAACATTTTTTCTTTATATTAAATAATGATAACATATACATTTTGAGTTTGGTCGTTCTATCAACCTTGTATCATATAAGACTAGTTCGGGTTACGTTTTAACAACATTAATTGTATCTATTTCAGCAGAATGCCATTTTAAAAATCCCATCCAGTCGGAAGCACCTAATCAGGTTGGGCTCATTTAAGTTAGAAGTGCATTTGAGCATAAATCGCGTAACAAGATTTCAAAACACAAAAAAATGACACAGCAAAGCAAATTTCATAATAGCAACAACACGCACCATGCATTTATAAAAGTAAAAATAAATAAAAATACCAACACATTTAAACCAAAAAATTTATCCGTAAATAAAATTAAAAAGTATTCCTTATATACAATGCATATTGCGTGCTGTTTTGTTTCGATTACTTAATAAAATGATTAAAAAAGAATTATTTAAAAAGAAAATTAATCTGTCTGTGTGCGGTTTATAAATATTATATAAATAAAACTTTTATCATTATATGGATCTTTTTAAAAACCTGTAATACGCGATTCGTGTGGCATCCTTCGCTTAATTTACATCGATTCTCCGCCAAGCAGATCTCCAGGTAAAAACGATTGAAGACTTGACGGTGTTGCACGTGATTGGTCGGCTGAATCTATTGTAGTTGAACCCCATAAACTGGTCGATGGTGTATTGGACCAACCAGTGCTCCATGTATCCGCTGTATTTGGTTTATTTCCGGATCCCCTCCAACCACCAGAGGAACCTTGTTGACTGGCTACTTGTTGTAATAACGATGTGGCTTCCCAATCTGTTGGGTTTTCTGCCAAAATTGTCGTATTGCCGAGAACGCAGTTGTTCAAAGCAGTTTGAGCCTATAATTTATTAATCGTAATTGTAATTATCATTCATATAAATATGTTTATCACAGTATGTTGAATTATTAAATTAAAAACTAATTAATCAGATTATTTTAATTTAGGTTAAAAATTATTTGTTGTGATAGAAAAGGCTAAAAATCAATTCGGTCTAATTTTGAAATTTAATTATCTTCATGGTTGCAACTATCTCAATGATGAATCCACAACACATATTAAACATTGAAAAAACATTTAATAAAAGTGTGCACATGAAAAAGCAGAGTGAATGATAATTGAAATATGAACGAATTGACTCACCTTGACTGCTTCCTCGTGGGTTGAATACTTGGCCAAAGCAAAGCACTGATGCAGATAGAGATGGAAACTGAGTAGTGGCCCGTGTTGCATGCAAAGTGTCCTTAATGTGGATCCGTCAATCTGTAGCAACCAAATCATTCTTTAGAATCATTTTATTGTTCGTCTAACTGAATAATCAAAATAACAGCAAAATCATAGACTTTAGTCTTAAAATCACAACAAATCATTAATTGGATCCATTGTTTTAATCATGTTATTTACGTTCTATAATAACCACTTCCACCAATTTTTAATAAAGCCATGATCAACATAGCTTGATTGTAAAATTTTATCAGGTATGGCTTCCACGGCATGTATATAATAAAGATTTTATAAAGTATAAATTAAAAATGTATGATATTTAGCAATGTTATACAACAGTAGGAAATTAGTTTTATCTTAATTTAAAGTTTCTCGGAAGACAGCCTTGTTGAATTGAGGTTAAGTCACTTTAAATACTCAATTAAAAGTCCCCATTCTTTAGACCGACATTATTTGCAATGCAAGCGTCTATTGATATTAAACCCTATATTTATTAGATCTTTATACAGGGTCTCTAAAAATTTTAAAGTAAAAATTTTACCATTTGTTCCTCGTTATAATTATCGATATAAAAATGTAAACAATAACTTTTCTCTACAACCACTGCTCAAAACACAATTTCAATTAATTAATTTTGTCAAATTTATTGAAATAACTGTCAGATTAGTCAATTGGTTGTGTAACTTAATTCAATTAGGTCAGTATTTATGAATTCTTCTGTTGTATTGATAAGTATATCGGTGTTGTGACAAACAATACTACTGTAATCAAGATTATGATTATGCAAATATGTTGAAAGTACTAAATTTTTGCCACCCTAATGCATAAATATAAGAGAAGTATAACAAAAATTACTAGAAAAAGGTAATTTAGAACATAACATCAAAACCAGGCAAAGCTACACTAAATGTCAATCAGGAATTTGTTGAGGTGCAGTGATAAATTCACATCTACTGAGACAGGTATAGCCATAACCTGCATGACTGGAGGGTCAAAAACCCTCACTTAATACACTAAATATCTTAAATTTTTGTTTTTTATCAATAACTCTATAACAAGAGACAAACTGAACATTTTCCAATATTAATTTTCAGAAATGTGTTATTTTAACACAAATGGTATCCACAAGGTATCTAATATAAACTAGGCAAAATAATCTATCACTATTATGACATTTATAAAATGTCAAAATGTGTTAAAATACCGTCTGTGTGATTAAACGCAGTAGATAGATGACCATACCTTTAGTGAAAATGCCTTTTGCTCCATTTTGAAATAGCAACATAAGAAAATATGTGAGAATATCTTTTTACGCTTTATCATCAACTTTTGACTAGCTTTGCTACAAGGACTAAGATTTAATTAGTTATTTCGTTCTGAAAAATGTCTAAATGGAGTTACATAGACTACAGATTAAGTTGATGATATGCAGGGATATTTATAATTGGTGTACAAAACCTTGCGATCTTAATTGGGACGTAATTTTAAAATAAAAATGTCATATCACTCATCCGAAAAAAAAGTGACACAACTCAAAAATAGCAAATGTTCAGGAAATACTTTTAAAATATATTTATTACAGTCCATAGGTAGCCAACTTCAAACAAGACACCAACCGACACTTCTGCCATTTACCGATGTTTTCTGTAAATTCACTTCTGACGTTTTTTAAATTAAAACAATGATTATTTGAAATAATCCTTAAATTAATATTTTGAGATGTCACTTTTCTTTCGAGTAAGCGATATGAACATAGGTCATATTTAAACAGGGTGTTTTGAAAAATCGTTCTAAACTATAACTAGTATAAGTAGTTTATTTTGACTGAGAAATCAATATTTTCTTAATCAAAGTTGCTTTACTATTTAATAGTTATTTATTCAAAGAAATATTTTGCCAATTTTGCTTCAAGTATAACCGGAAGTCGTGCCAACGTTGTTATGTAAAATACCGTGTATATTTTATTGTTTTTTGATATGCCTAAAATCAATACCTATTGAGATATTGGCAGTAAAATATTCTAAAATGTCACTTCAAATATCTCGGTAAATATTCATTTTAAGGATATGGAACAAGTTATACTGGTTATAGTTTAGGACAATTTTCACTCTACACTATATATGTGACGTATGGACATTTTTATCTTAAAATTATGTCCCAAATAAAGTGGAATAGTTTTTTACACCTATTATAAATGACCTGTATATCATTAACTTAATCTGTAAACTATGTAACTCCATTTAGACATTTTTCAGAAAGAGAAAACTAATTAAATCATAGCAAAGCTGGTTAAAACACAATGATAATGCGTAAGAAGATATTCTCATGTATTTTCTTAAAGTTCTATTTCAAAATGGAGATAGCAGCAAAATGTCATTTTGCACTAAAGGTATGGTCTATCTTCTGCATTTAATCGCTGCGATTAAACAAACCAATTGCAAGCTTGCAATTTGTTACCAGATTATTTAAAGCATTAATATGGTTATACAGACACTAGGCAATTTAAAACAAGTCGTGTGTTTAGAGTTGCATAAGTGTGTGGAGCATATGCTCAGTCAATAAAGGTGTGCGTGTGTGAACTAATAATAAATAGGATGACGAGCAGGGTTGTTGCCAACTATACACTATTTTCTTTATTCAAACCACACGTAATATGTAACACCAATGTTCAGACTTTAAATTTTATGCTTTGGAAATCTGCATGTAATACTCAGTATAAAAAAATCAATGCGTGCCTCATCTTTGTGAAGTGAAACTTTTGAAAAGTGTGGTAGAAATTGAGCAGAGCAAAAAAGTAGTAAAAACAACATTGGCGCACAGTGCAAAAAATTTATCAAATAGTTAAACATGTCCATTATTTTCAACAACCCTGTATAAAATAAGTAATTGTACACAATATTTTGAATAATCCTGTATAAAATATCTGAAATCGAAAGCTTTTGCAGGAAATAAGAAATTCAGCAAATATCCTAATTAAATCTATTATTTTGTACAATCCTGTATCAAATATCCAAATATGGTCATTATTTTGATCAACTCTGTATTAAATATCTAAATATATAAAATATATTTTGAATAACCTTATGTTAAATATCTAAATATGTCTATTATTTTGAATATCAAGTATATAATATGTAATTGTGTCCATTCTTTGAATAACCCTATTTAAATAAATATATAAAATCAAAAGATTCTCAAGAATTTAAATATACCCCTTATTTTGAACAATCCATTATAAAATATCACTCATTTGCTGAACAATGACCTCAAAACCTCACACTCACTACCCACCACAAGTTGGCAAACCTGGTAAATCTAGTTTTAATGTTTTAGTTGCTCTGAAGCAGCAGTGGGATTAAAAAGGATAGAAAAAGGATAAAAAAAGGTTAATGTGGAACAGCAAGTATTACCAGACTAAAAGTTCTATTAACATTTGAGTCTAGTCCAGTTAAACCAGATAAGACATTGAAAAAAATCGTTAATTATAAAACTAAAATACCCATCAAAAACGTTTTATTTCAAACACGATGCAAATTAGTAAAATTAAAACCGTAAAATTATTTAATAAACTGGTGAAATTCAGCACAAAGTCTTTAACAAATGTGCTACAATTATAAACATAAATACCTGTGCTGTTAAATTGCGAAGAAGTAACCATTGAGAACCCCAATTATTGCTACGTTGAGCTCCTCCTCCCCATGCACTGGATGAACCACCGATATTGCTTGCCCATCCATTAACTGCTGAATTTCCTTTGGCAGATAATCCTGGTGGTGGTCCACGTTTAGGGGCACCCCATAATTCACTAGTGACAGCAGTTGTAGGATTCAAAGCACCCAAAACACCTTTGGAGGTGGGTACTTTATTTTGAGGGCTGTAAAATCAAATCAATCGGTTTTAATAATAAACGATGTCGAGTCACTCAAATCGAATTCAACAAAACGATCATAGAAAGGTTCAAATCACAACAAATCATTAATTGGATCCATTTTTTTAATCACCTGATATATAATACATAATATTAATAATAAAAGTATGGAGAATTATTATACCTTGTAAATGCGTTTGAAGTCGATGAAGGAGGATTAAAGCTCCAAGTGGATGAACTAAGGCTAAGTGGTTGTATTGTGTCCGTCCCCGAGGGAGGACTTTTGCTGGGATTCATATTAAACAATTCACTGTCCTTTATAACAGGTAATGAAAGGGGTGATCTCACTACAGAACCTGGTGTGATGCTAGGATCATCTTCGATGGATTTTTGATTTCCCTATACAAATCACAAATTAATGCCATGGAATCAATTTAATTTGGTTTTATTACCTTCCATGGTTTTCCAGGTTCAAATTCAGGTACTAAGTCAGTTAAAGATGGTTGTGTGGGCGCCGCCCATTGAGCATCTTTGATATCGGAGTTGTTCGCATCAACTGGCGCACTGTCTGGCCAGCCTGTATCACCGACGTTGCTGCGTCCGCTGGACCAAGGCCCATCTGATTGTGTGAGTCCAAGTGGATTCAGATTCGGTGAACTATGCGATGGTGCCAATGGTTTGGAAACTGAACCAGGTGCCCGGCTGAATTCGCTGCCTTCGTCTTTATCCAGTGCCGGTAGCTTCCATTGATTTAGTCTCGATTGTTGCTGAGTCTATAAACAATAATAAATAATAGTAGTACAAACCAAAAAAAAACAAATACATTTTTTAATTAAATAAAATGCTCATAATAAATTTTAAATCACAACCAATCATTAATTGGATCCATTTTTTAATCATTGATATTAACCTCTATTTCATTGGTTAAATCACAACATGACATTAGTATATGTTAAATATTACAGGAAAGTAATTAATCACACTATTAATTTGTCTAATTTTTTGTTTTTTAACAGGTAAATTGAAAAAATTAAAAGTATGATTAGTTACTCGGGAATATAGTTTTTCATCTCTATTATTAGTTGCCATGTTGCGCCTTAAACAACAATTTATTTAAGTGAATATTTTTAAGCTATAACCACATTGGAGCATAAAAATTGGACATTACAGTGTTGTCAGATATTACAACATATTTGGCAACATAGATTCAATTATAAGAAAAAAATCAGTATTAACATAATTAATTCTTACCATTTGAGTGTCTTTCAATCCGAGATCGCTGAATGTATTCTGTAAGGCATTGATCGAATCGTGCATGTTCGATTTGAAAATATCTGTGCCGCCGCCACCACCAAGCTGCTGTTGCTGCTTAACGTAAATGGCTTGTTGAGCGGCAATCTGATTCTGCAAGTTGTGAATCTGCTGCTTGGTCTTCGTGATGAAAACTGAACACTGCAGGTACGCATTGCTAGGCTTCGATCCTATACATTGACTTTGAGCCATCGATTGTTGATTCGATAATTGTTGCAAGTTTTTAATTTGCTGCAATAGCTGATTTAGAAGAACGAGTGTTTGTGGTGCTAACGGTTGATTTAGAATCTGTAAGAAATAAACGAAAAAATGTTCACAAATGGGATTCAAAATATTGATTAAATTGTGTTTAATTTATTAATGTAAAAATCATATCATGTATAATAAAAATTGAATTTTTCACAGAATACATTAATATGCAAAACCATAAACATACAAGTAATTATTATTTACCTGATGGTTGAGATAACCAGCCTGAACTGCCATTTGAATTTGTTGAACGAGCATCTTAAGTTGAGTATGAGATGGTTGCGGTTGTGGTTGAAGTGCTCTTCCAACTGCACCTGCACTTGCACCACCACCAAATCCTGGAGATCCGCCGCTTACTTGTTGAAGCATCTTCTGGACAACTGCAGGTGGCATATTGTTGATGAGTGAGTTGTTTCCTCCGCCAGAGGAACTGTTTAGCAGATTTGATGTGCTGCCACCTCCCTGCAAGACCAATAAGCATTTTTTTTAATCATTTCTTTCAGATCAATAAAAAGAACATTGCAAAATGTCAATGATGTCGTCGAATGATAAACATTTGGTTGAAAAATATTCTATTATTGAAAATTGCATAAAATTGTATGAAATATTGCAAAATGTATAGAAAATATACAGAACTTTTGAAAAATTGTTTGCAAAATATTGAAAGTACAGAGATTTTTAATTGTATTATATTATATTATTAATGTATACGAGTTGTATTAATAAAGATTATTTCATAAAAAGAAAGTGTTAAACCATACTCCTTTTTATAATGTTAAACATTAATGTGAAATTTAAAATTTTGCTTACAACGCCCGACTTAACAGTTAATAATGTCAGCACAAAAGTCACAGAAATAAATACAACAATAATTCAATGTTTGTCAATTATCAATTCACTTCTCTAAACCCGTATTTTCGGCAAGAAATGAATTATGCCAGATCCACACCCATATCCATATCATTTCATTCAAGAAAATTAATGTAAAATGTTTCAGAGTGCCCATTTATGTTGTTGAAATGTCGAGAAGCATGAAATAACTTAGTCTTATAACTTTTTGAAAATTAGTGAAATTGGATAATTGATTTTAAGCTTTTTGCATGATCCTTTTTGATTCTATGGCCAGATTGGCATTGTGACGCCTGTAAATTATATTGGCTGTTCTAGACAGTTAGTCTAATATTGTTTACAAGAAGACAACAACTCATTTTGACTTCATTATATTTCAAAATTGTTGCATAATTAAAAGAAATGTTTGTAAATCAAATTTCTAAAGATGTTTGAAAAAAAAATGCTTAAAGAAATTGAAACAAGAACGGAGATAAATTGTGCAGTCAGCCGTACTTTTATCAACTTTTATTTAAATGCTAATAATAAGAATTAAAGAGAAACAATTGATGCATTTTATGTACTTACAGGAGGGAAGTTCATTTGAGTTGAAGGCCCTGATGGGAAACCTCGTTGACCAGGGAACTGTTGATGTTCGTAATGTTCATCATGGCGACCTCTCCATTCAATGTTCTGATTACGATGAACACTGCTCAACATGTCCAACGCATCTTCCATATTCATATCACGCATGCGCAGAGCATTTTCTACATCCTCTTTCTGAAATTGAATAATAATACTTTATTAATGACAAACACTATTATAAATTACCATAAATCTTGGAATAACAAAATAAAACAAAACATAAAACAAAAATTGAAACAAATTTAACAATTGAAAATATTAAAATTTGCGCGTTTACGATTACGTTTAAAAACATTTAGTTTAATCCTTGCTAGTATATATTTATTTCAAAATACAAGGTGATGTAGAAATACGGAAGAGTAAAATTACATAAAACCACAACATTTAACAACAATTAAAAATTAATTCGGAACACCCGAAGTTACATTGGTCCTTGAAATATGATTATTAATTAAACACATTGATTGACAGCAATCAGTTAAATAACTCATCAGCCAAGCTACCATTTACGCGCTAAAACTGATTGCTAAAATCAAGTCGTATGTCGAACGTTAGAATGTTTTGACAATAATTGCAATAGTAATGCCTGTCCGACACTAATCAATTTATTATATCAAATCTTGAACAGTTTATTGAAATATGAAATTTCATTGGTTGGATGCTATCATTGTACAAAAACGCCATCCATAGGTCACGCTATGTATCTTGGTTAGGTTAGGTTATGCAATTATGTGTTACAGTACACACATAATTGCATAAACAGCAAAGAGTACACACTTTACTAACACTCCAACTTCTCAAACGAAGCTATGATGTTAATACTTTGAAAATTGAGCATCACACGTATGTCATGTAGATGTGACTGCATCTGGGTGTGTGAGCGGCACTTCAAACATTTTATAAGAAAATAAATGAAATTACTACTAGATACACATTGAAAATATGGACAAAATCGTTTATCTCAACTCATTTTATCAAAAAATGCCAGATAGCTGGTGTTGCAGTTTCACTAGCGATATTTCCCACACTAAGCTTGTACAAGTCACGATGTTTACACATCCACCGTGAGTACAGCAACACTCGACTGTTTTTTTATATTTCCTATAGCGGCGTTTGGTAAAACCATTCGGTGCGGTGCAAGAGCGATGTCGTGTAATGGTCACGTGGCATCGGTGTAGTGTAGTGTAAAACAAAATAAACAAACGCAACGGTGCAACAGCAATAACAGATATACATTAATTTGTCATTTGTATTAATGTAATTATTAAAATTGTTGTCTACATTAATATCAAATTATTAGATAGCAATCAAAATTTGTTAATCTGGCATTTCTGATTAAATTTCATTTTTAATAATTAAATCCAATATGAATATTTTAGCATAACAGGTAAATTTCGACAAGGATTTAGTTTGATAAAAATAAAAACTTTAAAAAATTAATAATTTTGCTGAAATAACAATGCGTAATGTTATTTCATCATTGAATAAAATACATTTTAGGATGTCGCAATCAAAAGAATGATGTTCATAAGTTACCGACTTGTTTTGGTTATTAATTGAAAATTAAATAAACATACTAAACATAGGTACATACACCACTCGTGCATACACTCTCGAGCTGGGGCTTTTAGTGTAAGCACCGTTTACACTACACCGTGATAAACGAATTGTTCATTTCTGAACGGCTAAAGTGCGTTTAGTGTAAAAGGTGTGTTTGGAGCAGAATAACCGAACGCAGTTTATATATATTCAGACTTAGATTGTCGATCAAAAATTGGAATATTGTCAAAATACATACCTTATAACCCATATCGACAAGTAATCTGAATTGTTTAGAACTCCACACAGCATCCTTCGTTAAAGGTTGTTTTGGTCCTTGCTTATGACTCCAATCCATATCGTTATCACCCCATAAAGGAACTACACCACCGCCGCTAGCCATTGTTTTCTGCTTAGGCCACGGCCCAACATCCTCACCCCAGCCACCGGCAGTAGCTGGCCCTTGCTCCTCACCCCAAGAACCGCCGCCGTTACGCCAGACTGAAGATCCATCACCAGCACCCGGTGGTTTCATACCGGTACGAGCTGTAGGTCCTGCCATGCCTGGAGGACCGCCTGCGCCTCCACGACCTGCCATACCAGTAGCACCTCCGCCTGTGGGCAGATCTTTCCAGTGAGAACCTATGGCGCACACAGCGAAAGCAAGGATTCAGTGCCAAGAGTAATAGTGTACCTAATTTTAATTTGTATTCTAACTATTCGGGTAATAAAAATAAGAAGTATTGCATTCACTAACAACGGATTTTTCAATAAGTATCTTAACAAAATGTTAAATCAAATACACTATAAATATAGTATTTAAAATATATTCTACCATAATTGTTTCGGCTGGCATATAATAAAATATAACAAGTTAATAAAAATGATTTGTATACTTATAATGAATCAAATATTAGGCGGGTGTGATTAAATACCCCCACTCTCTAAATACACTAATCACTTATAACCTACCATGCGAGTAGAATTATTCTAGATAATTTATAGTAAGCAATAATGATGTATTTCAATTACGTCAATAACTCGGAAAAATGCAGTAATAATAATATTTTTCATAATTTACAATACAACAAAACTAGACCTTTTCATGTTGTAAATTATCACATGTATTTACAAGTCATTTTTAATAATGATTTGTATACACTATATAATTATCTTATGAGATATGATATCACAAATAAAATTGTATAAATGTTTGAAATACGATATTGAATTGAAACTCGATATCCTATTTCAAACATCTATGTGATTTTATGTGATCTTATCATAAGCAAAGTAATAAGATAATCACATAGTGTAAACACCGCTTTAACCTGAGTACATGCAAAAAGTAAATTCCTACAAGTAGAAATTTGTTGCAAAACAATTATGATGGTACAAAAATTTATATTTGAGCACATACCTACAGTGCAATATTTAATTTAAAATTTCATTGAAGCAATTTAAAATTTCATTGAAGCAATTCAATAATTTCAATTAAATGCTAATTGAATTTAATCTAAAATATTGTCAAAGCTATGCAAATGGATTTCTAAAAAACTTTATCATAATAAAACTTTCCACCATTTTAACTAATAATTGATAATTACAAAAAGTAGATCACATTTAGAATATAATATCCACTTAATGGTATAATAAGGTTATGTAACAAAAATTTTTGTAAAACAATTTAATTGAAATAAATAAGTAAATGTTTTGTAGTGTAATGTGTAGTAGCAACAAAATTTAGTAAAAGCAATATTATTAGTAAACAAAATAGATATACATATTTCACCAATTTAATCTAGAAGAAAGTCCTGGAATACGTGTAAATTTTATATTAAATAAATATATAACCAATCATACCCCTTTCAATTTCATTTTTCCATTTTTCAAAATGTGGTAATAATGTATCAGCAAGTGTTGATTGCATTTCTGAATCTGCACCTTCCATAATTTATACCTATATGTGCACCAATAAACATACAAACACAAATAAACACAATCTCAATTTTCAATTCCAAGAATGTTTTATTTTTATTTTATATTAATTCTGGGAATTTATTCCAGCAAGATTAGAAAAAACTGTTATGCAGACACAGTTCTAGGAAATGCTAACAATTGACTTGAAGTTAGATTTTAGGTTAATTTTTTATTTGGTTTGTTTCTTGACTGAAAATTCAAACATACTGGAAAATATTTTTTTATTGCATTTTTTTTAATGCATTAATTATGTATTAATAAAATAATAATTAATTTTTAATAAATATTTTTAATCATTTTTTTTTAATATGTTAAGATTGAATGACTGAACTTTTGTAATTTAATAAAGATAATATAAACAAATAATTGTTTTTTAATTTATTTTTAGAAAAATATTATCGAGAAATTTAATAAAGTAGCAACAAAATTCATTAATTATAATGAAAAAGAGATTATTTTATCATCGACATGTTCAACATTAGCTCATCAGTTTGTAGATACAATTGTTTTAAGTAAATTAAGTTTATTCAAAACCGAGAGAATTTCATGAAAAGAAATGCACGCAGAAGGCAAGTGATCAGAAAGAAGTTGAAAGAAGTTCATCAGGTTAATAGTTCCGCACTTGGTCACTTTCAACCTGCGGCAAGTCAACTACGATTCTCTCCTCTCAATATTTTATCAATAGAGAGCGAGATAGAAAACTATAATAATAAATAAAAAGAAAAATATAATATAATATAATATATATATATATATATATATATATATATATATATATATTTACAACAATTTGAAGATTATGCAAAAAAGACAAGACAAATTATAAAATTAATATTTTGTAGGTGTCTTGGATTTTTTTCAACCCTGTCTGTAGAACTTGCATCAGATCTGAAGGTTGGTGTCACATTTTGTATTTGTCATAAAGGATGCGGTTTGATCGGATGGCTTCAATGAGTCGCAATACTCCCGTAAAAACAAAGAGCAATCAGTTAAATATAAGAGGTGAATATGATCAGTTGACCAGTGTCATGACTGAACTATTTATACTATCTCCGTAATGCAATTGATCTCTTCTGCGGTAGAAGCAGCAACACTGCAGATATATATATTTCTTATTTAAAACTCAGTTCGATGGAGATTCTTCAAACCAGCCCCTTTTAACTGCAGCACCAGAAACAATGTGACGCTAACGTAATAGAGCTACTGAAATGTTCATGCAGCCAAGAGACGCAATTATTCTAAATTTCACTTAATCCGGCCTGCCTACGACACACATACATACAACATTAAATAAGAACCACTAGTCGAACTGATCACGTGATATCAGTAAACTCTATACAAACGTAACTGGAAACGCCAGGACCAATTGATACAGATTATGTTCATTATTGGACCAGGGATACACAGTATAAAATATAAGCACAATACAATATAAAAAATCGATTCACAACTTTTCCTGTGTATACGGCCGATGCAATAAACAAAAACAAAATCCCTAACGCAATCTCTTTTCTTTGTCCCTGCCACACTTTTGATGCAACAAATGCATTGCCGGGGTGTTTCCAGTTACATTCACTACACGTATGCCACGCATCAACCTTTATTTATTCAAGGATCACTTGGAAATGAGTAAACAAACACCAGATGACAAATAACAACAACTTTGATTTTTAATAAGTGTGTTTCAATCATTTACCTAGTTTATATTGACAAACTTAATATAATCGAATTATTAAATCCGTATGGGTTTACATCATAATTAATTCAAACAGGATCGGCTACAACCGGATTTATTATAAGATTGAAATTAACGTAAAAAAAGAGAAAGATATAGTAAGTCTATCTCCGTTAGCCTAATGCTAACATGCCATCTTTGTCAACATGTAGCTAACTAAATCCGCTGCTGTTTATATCATAAAATATCAATTCCATCCTATCAAAATCAATTGTAACAGATCAATTTAGCGGATTAACCTTGACGTTTGCATCCGATCTTAATTTCAAGCTCGCATGTTTATATGCGCATTTTCAATAAGATCCAGTGAATTCGAGCATCATATAAAACTGGAACGTGCTCTCCTAACTATAAAAGCTTTTTTCTCGTTAAATCTAATGTACTGCACACGTAACTTTATTACTTTATGTGATGTAATGACAAACAAATTGTGATGTGTGCTTCCATTTGACACTATGTCAGAACGAGAAGTATGCAGGTATCTCCCCATAACATTGAAGCTAGTTATTTTTTTGACTGCGCTAGTTACGATATCATTCCAGTTAGAGAATTCAATCACTTATTAAAAACGAAAGTATTATTACTGAATGTTAGATTATAGATTTTTAAATAGATAATCGATAAATATTTATATCAAATAAGTACGTTTTTAAAGTAAACCACGTAAAATATTGATGATTAGAGATTAATAAAAATTTCCAGTGAAAACGTTGCGCCATTACATATAAACAAGTTAAATTGGTGAAATATTTTTGCAATTCGATATTATTAATATTGAATATTCCTGTTTGCAATAATATTTTACCTTGCTGTGGATTACCCCATAATGAAGTCCCGTCATCATAATTAGGCATGTTTCGTCTTTGAGATGGTGGAGACGGCTCTTCCCAGCCAGCACCGCCGTTTCCGGGCCCGCCGACCGGCATCTTTCCTTGATGATGCATGTGATGTGCACTCGATTGTGGTCCGGTTTGACCCCAGAATGCCTCACTGGTACCATTCAATCTTCCAGTAATACCTGCAAATTAACAAAAACATAATGCAAAAATATTCACAAACATAATAATATTCCTTTTTTTGTTTCTTACCAATATTTATTGTATGTCAAATCAGTAACAATGGTATCAATTGTGAACAATGTATTGTTGTTGAAACCAAAAACTCTTTTTTAAATCTCAAATTGTTCAAACTAATTGTTAAAATCATTTATAGAAAATTTAATATCAATCAACAAAATCTTCCTTCATTTATATTATAAGTAATTCAATAAAAATGAAAACAATATTTATTGTTTTTGTCAACTTGATTAAAATATACATACAAATCTCTATGTAATATAATATTCAAAGCCTGCTACAATCTTTATTTTAAAAATAATTAATTCTTACATTTTTTAATATTAAATTAATAATTCTTTAATTTCAAACACTTAATCAAATTAAACATTATTTATTTTGTAAAAAAAAAATATCATCATAAAATCATCCATCCCAGCCATTTTGAGAAATGTAACTTCTTACAACAATTCAGGAAAAAATATTTATAAGTAAATTCTACTTGAATAATTTTTTGGGAGTATTTGCGTTTTTCAAAAACGACCGAAAGTTGGCGCAACAACTTTATAATTTCAAATGGTACCAATAGATTGATAATTGAAAAAGAAGCAATATTTGATTTGTTTGCATTACATGCCCACGGTGAAATAATGTATTTGGTTATAACTCCTGTGCTTTACATACCCCTGTGAATATGTAAATATTTTTATGATAAAGTCTTTATATGATAACAATTACTTGAATTTTCTCGATTTTTTTGGTATCAACTGTTATATAATTATATAATACACTCCTGCTAGAGCAAGATGTTAGTCTTAGTACTAGGAGCAAATATAATATATTCAACAATAAAACATAGAAATAATTTTAAAAAAATTGTGGAATTAACTTTATAATTTAACTTTATTTATATAAAAATATTTTTTTAAATTAGAACACAATCCGTGTTGGTTGTCTAACATAAATACATATTTACGAGGGTATGTATCGCACAGAACAAATCAAACATTACTCCAGTGTGGTACATATCCCCGGGAATATGTAGCAATATATCACATATAAGAAGTAGTAAATTGAATAAGCTTCAAATAGCCACATGTTATGTGTAAATATACTAATAATTGTATATTTTACTACAATCAGCAGTTTTGAAAATATTACTGTCCCACATGAGTTACTTATACGCAATACATATCCCAGGGATATATACCGCAGTGTAAGAGTTAAAATTGAAATAAATTAAGTGATCTACAAGTGCATTAATGAAAAATATCTTTTTTTTATTGAAATTTGGTATCTTTGATAGCTTTAAAATAATGTTGACTGAAAAAAAAATTTTAATTCTTGAATATGTAGCAATAAAATTCTGAAATAAAAAAGTAACGGGTCACTGTTATTTGAGTATATCGTAGTAATTAATTAGTTTTTTAATAGTTTTTACTGTCTTAACTGCAAAAAATTAAAAAGTTTCAATTATCTATCCAACACTACTACACATTACCTATGATACCATTTGAAATTGGTTATAAGTTTTTCACAAGAAAAAAATGTTACATTTCTCTAAAAAAGACCTATATTCTAATACATTTGGTATATTGCTTACCTCTTGGGTCACCACGCATATCTCCTCCACTGACTAATCTCATTTGTTCACGTGGATCAATTAATCTCATTGGATCAGTGCTGCCCGCTCGCATATCTCTAGGATCGGGACGCATATCTCTAGGATCCATAGAAGGTGCTCTGGGATCTGCAGTTCGTGGATCACCCCAGCCACCAGCATTAGGTGTCGAAGAGGTCCAATCGTTTTCTTTCTTTGGTCCCCACATTGCACCAGAATTCGCATTATTCGTTCCTCCTCCTCCTCCTCCTCCTCCTCCTCCTCCTCCACCACCACCACCTCCACCCCATTGTTGCTGCTGCCCGGAGGGAACACCCGTCCAAACATTACTATTATCAGCAACATCATCATCCTCGCCCCAGGTCCCACCAATGTTGGTAGAAGGCGTATGACCCCATGGCGTTTTCTGTTGTGGTTGTGGAGGTGGCTGACCACCATTCCGTAAATTTGCTTCCCAGAGTTCAGTACCATTGTTTACATTTGGTTTCCATGGTGGTGCACCACCAGTGGTAGAACCGTCTATTTTCAATTGAGGTTCGGGGCTACCAGGAATGTCCCAATTTGTATCTTGATTGACATGTTGCTGAAAAATATAATAATACTATACCTGTCTTATCAAAATACAGTCACAGTCATGCTCATATCAATCAAGCAATTTCATTGTTATATGATCTAAAAATTTTTGTTTTAAAAGTGACTTTATATTAACCTTAACCTATAGAATAGACATGTCAATTTAATAATAAATCAATAGCTCTGTTCGTTTGCTCCGAGCAAATTCCGTATAAAGTAACAGTTTAATATTTAAGTTCTCATAAATTATATTGTACTAATCAACAGAAACTGAGCACGTTAGAGTAAGAAGCGAGTTGACAGTGACAGTTGAGTTAACCTACAATTACAATTTGGTCGGTTTGTTCATTTTGCAAGGTAAAAAGATTAATAACTTACACGATTTATACAAATCTCGTTAACAGTAATAATAATAAAATACAAGTTTTAGAAATACTAATTTTAAATTATGGCATGTTACTTCAAACTGCCCTAACTTGCAGTGTTTACTCCCGCTCAAGTTCCGAGTTCACTAATGAACAATATGCAGACTACTTAACGTTGTTATAGGCTATTTCAGAAACTAAAAATGCTAGATGGAGGCTGTCTCAAGTTATTTTTGCAAAATGATTTTTCGTAATCAGTCGATTTCTATTTAATTTAGAACAATTCTTTAATTACCGTTAAACTCACCTTGCAAAATTAGCTCAAAACAGTGTTGTTCTAATAGTTTTAATTTTGGAGATAGCCTACAATAACATAAGAATTTGGCCACCCTGTACATCCATCCTCGCAATTTAATTTAATTGAAAATTTCAAGATTAAACTTGTTTTTATCTACTGCAAAAAAATCTTAATAACCGAAAATACTTACTCCGCCCCAGCCATCTTGACTAAATATTGCTTCCCTCATGTTTGTTAATTGTTCAAGTTGTTGCTTTGTGGAGTTGGCTGGAGGTTGACCACCTGGCGGTGGGTTATTTTGATTTGGCGCGTTATTGGAATTTGTTGAAGATGGAGGACCACCAGCAGCCGGAGGTTTCGGCCCGGGTTGACCCCAACCAGCTCCCGTTGTTGCAGGTGGTTGTCCATTTGGAGGTAAGTTCGAATTGGCTTTGTTCGCTATATTAAAAATAAATATATATTACTATCCCTATTTTCAATTGGGGGGGGGCGTAACATTTTTTAAATCTGGTTTAAAAAAAATAAAAAACTTTAAAAAACTACATTGGCTTGAGGACACAGCAATCTTTTTCACAAAAATTTTAAATATGCTTTACCATCTTGATTAGTATTGCCAGGACCTGAAGAAGTTGGGGGCCGATTGGCATTGTTATTCCACTGTTGAGTCCCCGTATTATTTTGGTTGGCAGGATTGGCAGTGCCCCAACCACTGGAGGTATTCGCTGCGGAAGGAAAAAATCAAAACATGTAAAATCTATGTTTCAATGTTTCAATATTTCATTTTAAATTTGCCAAAAAAAGAATACCTAACCTAAAATATAATAATAGTGGTAAAATGCTCTAAAAATGCTAACCAAATATAACCTAAAAAAGAAAACTAATTTTACATTTTCTTAGATTATTTTATAATTTTTATTGATTAGTCATAATAACTTTATCTTTATTTATTTTTACAAATATAAGTTTCAATAATTGATTATTAATAACGTTAAAAATAATAATCAATGATCGCAACCTGGTCTCTAAAAACAAATAAAGACATAAAAAGAATAAAATTAATTTATTATCAATGAATAATCAAAACAAAAAAACCGAGACGTAAAATGCACTAAAAATGCTAACCTAACCTAAAATAAAAAAGAACCAATAACTGAAAAAGAAAATTGTTCTAAACATGCTAACCTAATCTTAAAAAAAATAATTGTAAAAGTAAATGTTCTACAAAAGATAACCTAAACTAAATTAATAAAATAGAACCAATAATTGTAAAAGTGAAATGTTATAAAAATGCTAACCTAACCTAACTACAAATAAATTAATAACTGTAAAGCAACCAACAGGAGTATTAACAATTTTTTATATTAAGATGCTGCGCCACGCCAAACCATTCAGAACGCTCATAAATACACAGCTTTAAAATAAAATGCTAACTAGAGTTAATTGAATCATAACTTAGCAGATCAAATCTAATCTTTTTTTTTTAATTATTCTGGCAATATTGAAAGTAAATTAATAACAGTAGTAATAAAAATATACATACAACACACACCATTATTATTACTGGCCTGTTGTGAGGGAGGCGTACCCCAACCAGAGGTACCAGTATTGATAGAGCTCTCGCCACCACCCAGTAGTCTCATGGCAGGTAGAGTGACGCCACGTAGTTGCAACTCCCTGGCCCGTTTGCTCAAAGCTGTGAGCTTCTCCAGGGAATAATAGCTGTGGGTGCGGGGTGTAGAATCTAGGTACTGCGTAGTAGTCAGTCCGGGGGGTATTTTATCAGCCTTTTGGTTGCCGGGAATGTCTTGTCCGAGAAGGAGTAAAGCACCAGACTTACATGCTAACTTATCGCTATTATTGTGGGCTACGTTACGTTGTATTTTTGGTACGGTAACAGAGTTCAGAAGACAGTTATCGGTCACAGATTGCATCCTGCAAGAAAACATTAAAATTAATTTCTGGACATTTAGAAATATTATAATATATAAGTGATAATGCAGTTAAAAATGACTTATATAAGAATATAATATTTTCAATAACTGAATGGATACATCAAATTTTAATACAAAATTGAAAAGAAATATTTGTTTACAAAACATAGGTTATTAAAAATGACATTTTAAATGTCAAAATATATCACCGTTGGCCTTTTCCATATCTTTAGTTAAATTTACTTAATTTCAATATTGATAAATGTTTAAGTCAACTTAAATTTCACTAAAATAATATAATTAATACTATTTTGTAAATTTAGATCAATATTTTAGTCTAGTTTTCAATTTGACTTATATCAAATCAAATATTAACAAGGTACATTTGTTGTAACTTACAAATCTTGTACTTTAAGTGACAAAATGCCGGCTCGACGTGTATTCTTGAACGGACATAGACTATAATAATTAACAATTATATGCAATTTTATACTAAAAGATGAAAATTTTAACACCTTTATGGCTCTAAAGCAATAAAGCCCAGATTACCCACATATTAATGCCAATAAATAACATTTTACTTCCAATAAAATAAGAATATGATCTATAAACTCAGAAATAACCCAAAAAAGCACATAAACTGGTAATAGTTCAGAAATAAAATTGATAAAAAACAACAAAGTCAATAGTAATAATTTATGGAAGTAGATAAAATGTTAGCTTACCTAAGATTAGAGTTGCCGGAAGGGCAACTTGAGCCGGATATCACAGATAGCCCGTTCGAAGGAACGGAGGAGGACATACTTGGGGGTTCGGCTCTACCCCCCCTCGATGTCCGAGCGACTTGTACTGGGGGTGCGCTGCCCCTCATGGCTGACACTTGAGGCACTTGGTAGGTAGGAAATGTGTAGTTCGGCTCGGAGGGGACGGGGGCGCGCATCTTACTAGTGCTCCATGTCAGTCTAGCCAGCCAGAGATCTGCAAAAAATATCAAAAAATCAATACAATAATTATAACCGACATCTCAATATATTTTTCAAACAAAAATTACTTATATTAAGTTTGTCAATACAGTAAAATCTTGTTTATCCAGCCTTTGATCAACCGAGTTTCCTTGTTATCTGAAGCAACAAACTTGTCTGAGCACTCCGCGTTAGTTAAGTTTTTCTATATTATCCGAGCTTACAATCGGATAATAAACAAAAATCCGGACATATGTAAGTGATGGCCACTTGAAAGTTAACAATGCTGTTTGCTATTGTAAAGTTAACTTTTATTGTAATCAAAGAAACGTCATAACATGACATTTTGTGACATAAATAAATACAACTATCATTTTAGACATAACTCAAAAAAATTCACCAATGTCAAAAAAGCCATGATCAAACAATGTAAATATTAAAATTTATAGCCTCCTATTTTTAATAACAGTTAACTTTCAAGTGGCCACGAGTGTAGTAACAATTATCTAAGCACTTTAGATTTTCACTTTTACATACTTTTGTAATTTTATTTTATTTTAACATTTCAACACAGAAAGAAAATTTAAAATATTCAAATTTTTTATTTATTCCGTATTATCAGAATTTTCAATTATCCAAGGTAACTCCTACCCAAATTACCTCAAACAAATGAGTTATTACTGTAATCAATAAATAAGTGAACCAAGAAATCGATTTAATTGATATTTAGATAATAGGGCCATTCTCACAACACACTGTATTTACTTGTCCAGCATGTAATCCTGTACAAGATATAATTGTACATGCTGGACAAGTAAATACAGTGTGTTCTGTGCAAATAGGTGTACTCACGTCGTGAGAGAAATGCTCATAGGCAGCGTAATCAATTGATTCACAGTCAATAATTTGCCTCAAATTAGTACTGAATACGGATTAAGCATATACAACTTATAGTAAACACTTAAAAAGTCAGCTAGAGAGAAGGAGAACTTTTCCACATTGGTTATAAGTAAGAAATGACAATTCCAAAAAATTGTGTGCAAAATGCTCATAGGCAAGTGCGAGTGCTGTAGGATTAACAATAATAAGAGCATCATTTAAAAAAAAAATTTGTTAAAATCAACAGCATATCATTATATGATAACTATTATTCACAAATGACATAAATCATGAGTGTTTAATAGCCATTATAATACTATACTTTTCCAGGACAATCTTAGAATGCATTAGATTTTTTTATTGTAACATTTTTAATAGTAAAGTCAAAGTGAGTGGTTGTGTGCCCTTTTTGTAAACAATATAGGAAGCTAGTGTAACTGCCTAGAACAACGAATAGAATTTACAGTGACCATATGATTGCCATAAGCTGAACCACACCATTATTCTCTCAGTATTTTAAAATAAATTGCTTCACATAATGAAATTTATTCTTATACTATTCTTAACCTGTTAAACGGTTTCTACCAAGTAAAACTTTTAATTTTATTATAATATAATTATACTGAATACTAAATGTCAATGTCAGTGTCATATTTTTTATTATGCACAGCCACCCTACCACTAATTAAACTACACCCTACGAATACACAAACCCATACATACAGGGAATGCACGCATCCACAGCCCAACTCGTTCCCATTCGCTCACTGCCTGCACCACTACCAGCTCTCCCCTCAAATTGTTTACACACTGCAAGTACTTAAATTTACAAAAAAATGACTTTTGGTAATTTTTGAAATAAATGTTGCATTTATTGAATGGATTTTAATATTCCTGACCTAGGATAACTGCAGATTTGGTTGCCTTTTAATCAATCCCCGGCCATAGTTGGAAGAACTTTGATTTGATTGGGTCATGGGCAGTAATTGCTCCAATGAAAAATATGCAGACTATGCATTCCCAGTGTATTATAACAGCTGAACCCTGCAACTTTATTCCCTTCTTAAAGCACGTAAAATTTAAGTTAATTTTCTAGAGTTAATATTATTAATTTGTTTAACATAATTAAAAATACTTTATTTTAATCAATAGGAATAACAACACAACATATCTTCATACTAAAAAACAGGTTTGGTGATGGCAATTGTAAAATGTTACTACTAATTATAGAAACTTGTATTAACTGCAATTTATATATAATTTAATAATCAGGATGCATGATAGAGCAAAACCAAATTGGATCCCAATATCGAACCAAACTTATGTATTTATATAAACGTGCAATTTATATGCAAAACAAGATAGGAACTTGATGATGCTATTTATAAATGTTTAGATAAAATGTAAACAATTACCGAGATTCTAATAATATGTAGTAATTATAGAATTGAAAAATTATGGAAATATTTATTTAATCTCAATTTAATATTCATGTCTACAGATGGAGCCGCTTATCAATATATAAAAAACTATATTTTTACTTTTACAAATTTTAAAGATGTTTTGGGGAAAAAATAGTTAATAAATTTTGTAAATTAATATTAAAAAAATAATAATTTTTACATATTATATACATATTAGTGTGCGATAGTTCAAAAATAATAAAACCTTTCAAAGGACAGTGCGCCAGTTTTATTTATTATTATTTAAAAACGACTGCCCGGAAGTTGTAAATTTGCCTTCCTACGAACTCAGTGTTTCCCAACGGGTGTGCCGCAACCACATACAAACTGTGCCGCAGGATTATTTACTCTCAGCTCTGATATATGATATTAGTTGTTGACTTATTGTTTTTAGAAGTATGAATTGTATGACCTCTTTGTACATTTTATTACCTTCTGGAATGAAGGAAATATAATCCATTATAATTTAAAACCCAATAATTTGTCTTTTCCATAAATTTTGGAGTGCCACAGAAAATTACTATTTTTAAAGTGTGCAGTGTGCAAAAAAGTTTGGGAAACACTGTACTAATAGAGGGCGGTGATGTTTGTTGAAATTGAAACTGTATTTATTATAAAAAAGGTTTTGTGAGCAACAGTATAATTTTTAAAGGGGATTACAGCATTTTTAGACTTCAAAATCTTGCCCCTGAAAGAGCTAAAAAAACCATATTTTTTTGCTATATTGAATGATTCAAGAAAAACATATTATATTCACGAGAGTGATCATTGTAATTTTTTTAGAATGGCCAGCAATTTTGTATTTGTTTGTGATTGATTAGAATTGATTTGAAAGTGAAACTTTTTGAAATTGCCCGCAATTTTTTGGAACAATGTCAAATTTTTGTAGATTTTTTTGAAATTATGTAAAAAAAATTTTTGGTTGTTGTTTTTTTTTAATTGAAACAAGCATTTTGCAAAATTAGTATAATATCGTGCGCAAAGCAAAATTCCTTACAGTTTTTTAAATAAATGAAGACATAAATAAAAGTAAGGTAATTTTTAAAACTTGTGCTGTGTGTTTTGCTCTCAATAGCTCTGTTCGTTTGTGTATTCATGTCTGTTCCTAGCACGTTCCGCTGTTCGTTTATATGCCCTAACTTGCACTAAGTAGTACGCATTTTGTTCGTTTGTGTGCTACAAAAATTTTTACGCCTTCTCTCGAGCAGGAATAAATAGTTCAAGTTAAGCTTGGATTAACACACTAAAATGTAAAGTTATTATTTCTAAAATGTATATTTTATTGTATTATGTTATTATAATTTAAATTTTGTTATTAACAGTATTTGTATTAATTGCGTAAGTTGTTAATTTTTTTAACTTGCTGTATAAATAATAAAAATGAATAAACAAGCCTAATCATAATTGTAGGTTATCTCAACTGTCACTGCTAATTCTCTTTTTACTCCAACTTCATGAGAAATATCTTGAATTGAGAGGTCATAAGGGAACTTGCTCAGAGCAGAATGCTCCCGAACATACAAACAGCTAATAAATCAATCTCAATATATCAATTTCTAGTGCCATTTTTAGTGAAACATAGATGGAGCAATGGCTCCTATTTATTTACATTTAACATAGTTTTAAGTTAATAAATGTATTAACTAAAAATTGTCCTAAATTTTAAATAAATGTAAATCAATACAGCTATTAAAATCTGTTATTCAGAACATAATAATCAGATTGTAATAAACAATGATTGTTGAAGTATTAGAATTATATTTTTTATTTGCTAGCTGAGCAAGGTGTTTCAATTTGTAGCACAATTAGATAAATTATTGTAGGCAATAATTTAACTTGTTTATTGTGATTGTAATAATAGTAAGATAATTAATATAAAAAGAAACCTTGTTTAATGTATTTATTTAATTAAACCCAAGGTGCCAATAAAACAGCTAAGTATGGCACAGACTAGATTTTAGTTAATTTATCCAAATTGCAAATATTTTATTATGTTTAATAAAAAAATCATTTTAAATTGTTGCTGCACTGTTGCAATTTATTTATTCTGCAATAGCTGAATAAAATAAAAAATAGCTTTAATCTCATTAACATAATTTAAAGTTTTTACGATTATTACTAAGCTGCAGGTCAATCTCATCAATTGCATTTTTACGATCCCCGCTGGGGGTTGCAAAAGCAAATTTTCAAATGTAATCCAACACACAGCATCGAAACAGAGTGAGATAAATATAGTAATCTATACCTATTTTTGTACGGTTGTGCAAGACGGGAAAAGTGGGCGTAAAAATGCAAAGAATACAGATAGATCAGGTTGAACCCAATCCGCCGGGCACGGATTTATCGCCATTTTTTTTAATTTCACAAATTAAATATTGAATTTTCGATAAAAACACAACAACAAAAAAACTAAGAAGGGGGTGGTGGGGGTAAAAAAACAATCAAGACCGCCACCATTGGGAAAGCAAATGCAATACACACAAAACCGCACATACACATTCAAACTTATAATTAAAATCGCCACCAAAATCCATTAATAAGACGTAGAATTGAACTTACAAATATGGAGGCCCGGACTATTCGTAGCGGTGAATGGTAGGGGAAAAAACACGTCTTCCGAATACCGAAAAAACACAAGTCATCTTAAACGCACACCTTAAATACGATACACGTTTAGTTTATTATTTACTAAATATATATATTTTTTATAATATTAACTATTTATTTTTTTTAGAGAGAAACAGTGTCACATATCACGAATTGAGAATACTAAATATCACAATGATTTCAACAATTTGGCGTTAAATTCTTGTATTTAGTTAGTACAGTACACTAGCGGATTTGTGTATTGATCCGTCTGTACGTGGCAGACGCAGGCACACACAGGGAAGCCTGGGACCCGAACTAACCGTCGGCAGCTCTCGTACGACGTCGACCTGTTTGGAAAGCGCATAACTAGGAAAACAGTTTTGATAGTCCTCAGAAGCTATGCAGAGTTGCCACATATATGAATTTCACATGGTTCGCAATGATAAAATCATAATAATCTAGAATGCGAGCTACAACGAAATTGTAGCTAAAATTGGCGGGCAATATTCAGATAATAAATAATTATTACAAATATTTAAAACTTGTAACTTGATGCTCAAAATTTCCATTTAACCATCAATAGCTATTTAATCAAAACGGTGTTAATGACAGCTATTAATATTTGAGATGTTTATTATTATCGTGATTATTAATTGCCATTAACACATGATTACAATATTTACTCGTTGATAATAAAAATGTACGTAACGTCTAATTTTGTTCAGTAACAAAAATCCAAATGTTTATATGTAAACTGCATGTTTCGCTCAATTGATGGAAGAATATCATAACTAAAAAATAGAGGTTCTTGGTATAAAATAAGGGCTTAAAGATATTACATTAATTTAAATGTTAATAAACTTTTGTAATTAACTCATTTTCTTTTAAACCATGTCCTTTTTTATAAATATCTTAAGCCTTTTGATATGTTTAGAGATATTCTAAAAACAAAAATCAAT
>JARJEC010053898.1:0-10064 GCA_030264575.1 Tachinus sp. AB-2021 | reverse complement strand
CCCTTTTCCCGAACTTTTAATACACATTAGTTTAAATTAAATGAAATTGAATTAAATTTTTAATAATTTTTATTCTGTAACAGAACATAAGAACAAGTGTTTTCAATAAATAGTTTTAAATACCTAGTATTCATTCAATTCATTCAAAATACCTCGAGAAATAAGACTTTCGTACGCCAACTTGTTATCATCGAGATCAAATAATTGCACGGTCAAAGGATGCATTTCGACTATTTTAATCCGTTTAATTGTGTCGTAAAACGTATCAAGCACTTTGAAAACGTGAACTTTGTCTTCTTCTTTGATGGAATCAAAACCATAGATTAATGCATTGCATTGTCTCATGGGATACTCCAACCATTCACTTTTGACAACGCGTACTTCGCTCTCATCGAGATACTCCAAGTCACCGAAATCCACAAAAAAAACTCTAACCATATTCTGGTCGGGGTTGTGATGAAAAATCAAAGCTCGATACCAAAATTGCGACTGATACAACGCAATGCACGGATGATAAAAATCAAATATATTCAGAAACGGTTGCAACGGTCCTTCCGCCTCTATTTTCAGAGTCAACTCTTCAAACTCTAACTTGTCTTTGTCCGTTTCATCGGCCAACATAAAAACAATTCGATTGTAATCGATATAATTAACGATGGTGGCTGTAAAAGATTCCTCATTTGGTAGTTGTTTGGATGCATAATCTGGGAGACTTTCTCCAAACAATGATGAGTTGCTATCAACGGATTCCACGATTGCATCTGCATCGTCGTCGTCATCGGCCAATGCGCATGATGACGATGACCATATTGGTTTCTGCTGTTTGAGAGACTGGAGGAGGCAGTTTAGTTTGATGCTCATAAATTCGTTGAGTACTTTATTGCCTTGATGAATGATTGCCTCCGATATGACCCCAACTTGTTTAACGTAAACGTGTATTGATTTGCCGACGATGCACGAATGAATCGTGTCTAGTTGCAATATTGTGTAGCCGCCTTCGGGAGGGTCCACACCATTCAGTTTGACACACTTGCCTAATATTGGCACATCTTCGTACATAATGTCGCAATGTATTTCGTTAGGTTCCACCTCCTCAACGTTGCCGTAATCGATTAAACAAACTACAATTGTTTTTTCAATGTCGTTGCCATTGCGACACACTATTCCTCTGTACCAATTTTGATTTCTCGTGTATTTAACCGAACATCTATCGCCCACTTCCCAAATAATTTCATTTTGGCAACTATCAACTTGATTAAAATATTTGGTCATTGTAGTCATCATTGTTTTCAGCAATTTTTCGTCAGCAGATTCGTTAAAGTAAATTAAGCAATCGTTATCAACGTACGTTGCTACAGTATCGAAATTGGTGGAAGTTAACGGAAGAGCAGGAATCCAAGTTCCTTTTCTTCCGTCTACAATTAAATTTTTGTTAACCGTCGAATTGTCTTGTGACTTTGTTAAAGTGAGATCTTGTGTTTGGTATTTTGGAATGTCCCAAATTTTGTCTTTGATTGCAAATCCGTTCTTAATCAGCTTCTTATTTATGTTGTGCATTTTGAAGGTGCAACTTTCTAATGCGCCACACGTTTTTAATTCTTTGTGCCAAAATATGGCGGGAGAGGACTGATTCTCGCAAGGTCCGGCCATAGTAAAATAAATATTTTTCTTATTAAAGTAATCATTGAGATAATCACGTGAAGCCAAAGACCAATCCGATGCGGATGGTTTGACTCCATAAAGATGACATCTGTATGCAAAAGGAGGTAGTGTTAAAAATGAATCGTCGAGAATTCCAATGTCATCGTTCTTTGCATAGAAAGGATGTGCGTAATCTTGGCTCAATACTAAATATTTATCGTTTAACACTTCTTCAACCAGTATCCGAAAATATTGTTTTTTAGTGTAATCAATGGCAACACCGATTTCTCCCTTTTGCCATTTTTCTTTCCCTTTCAGACCGTTGACGTTGCAGTAGGTTTGCAAGCGAATATTAAGTTCCACCAATTTTTGCATCACCGACGATTCTTGAGTGAAGTGAATGTAAATACTCCCGCCATTTTTGCAATGAAGCACTTCAATGGGTTTACGTACATACAGATCGTCATCTTCTTCATCGTCTTCGGCACTACCACCGTCATCGTCATCGTCATCATTTAAACTTTCAACTGCTGTAGTTTGAAGTTTTGGGAATTTCCACTTTGTAGATCTGTCGAAGTGAAATTTGATTTCCGATTAGAACCGTAAATAAATAAATAAATAAATAAAATGAAACTTACAAATGTCCCGTAGATCTAATGGAAGAGTCCATTGCAAGTTCCGCATTAATGCAAAGATCAAATTTGATTTGTTTTTCAAAAAGTACGACCGAGTATGGCGTCCGAGAGTTGTCTTCGATGGCCATTTCCAACATTTCCCTGTGCACTGCAAACTTTTTCAAATGATCGATGCATTCTTCCTTCCATTTGGATTGTTTGTTTTCAATGTGCACCAACTTAACATTGGTTGCCTGTAGTAAGTGTGGTAGGTATTTGATGAAGAATAAAAATCGCATGTGCACATTTTAAGTATGTACTTACTAAACAGTTGAGAGCCACAAATTTTTCATCCATCCTTTTGATTTGATTCCAACGCACGACAATGGTTTCCCCAAAATCGACCAACATAACCGCAATTTGTGCATGTCCCGATATGATTTCATTAATTTGTCCCCGGTGCCACGTGATTTTGTCATTTGTTTTATTAACGGCTACAATCATGCCGACTTCTGGTTTGAATACGAAACCTTTCTTCATTGTGGAATAATGCAAGGACATCTCCGCATTGAGTACATCCAATTTGTCTTGGAAATCTTGCTGAATCGACACTCATTCAATTACCACATAATTTAATTTAATTTTATTTATTGCTTACCAATTGTACGTATAAATCTAATGGATTGTTTACGTGTGAAATGTAAACTTGCAACTTCTGGTTGGTTTTGAAAATTTGCAACGATTGGGAATGTATAGAAAATGTATGTAGTTGTGATATCTGAATGAAAAAATGAAGAAGTCAGTGATTAGAAACAACATAATTGGTAATTTACCTTTGGATGTAAGTCAACGTTAACATTATCGTCAAACAGTTTGGCATAGCCAATGAACAGAAGAGAATCACGAAGAGAGTATTCTACATCTTCGCAGCTAGCAATAATGTCGACTAGTAGAACACCGTTAGTCTCGTTGTAGACAATCATCAGCACGTTACAGCTTCAATCAAATAAAATAAATAATATAAAATAAATCGAGCGAGTGAAATGGATAAAATAAAAATAAAACTTACTCTAAAACAATGTCTTTGACCAAAGTTATAACTTCGCTCCCCCATTCATCCGTAATGGGATATGCATTCAATTTGCAACAGTACGACAACTGAGGTTTGTTTGCCAATTCTGGTGTGATTTCAAATATCCTAAAATTAAAATAAATGTAATAAACCTATTGGGAATTGGGAATAGGTTAATAATTAAATTTCAAACTGATTGTGAATAAAATGAAACAAAAACAAACATTTTCTTGGAAGCAATTATGACGTTTCCGTAATCAATGAGGTATAATTTGAAGGTGCCATCCGGATTTTCAGAGAGACATGTAGCTCTGCACCACACTTTGTTGTTCACAATATAGTGTTCGTCTGCAATAACAACGATCTTGTATATCTTGGATATTTTATGAATTTTATTTCGTCGTTTAAAACAGTAATACATACTTATCAGAGGTTTTTCGACCGGGTTTCTTTGCCTGGCCTTGAAATGATTGACCAGCATTCTGTTTAAAAGTTGAAGCTGTTTATTTTGACTGTTGATCTGCACGTAGAATTTGTCCGGACTCTCAATGTGTGTGATGCGGACGTATTCCTTGTCATCTTAAAATTTAAGAAAAAAGTAAAATTATTGCAACATTGTCGTATAATCTACTGCTACTTTTTTTCAACATCTTCTTTTCAAATGGTTCTGGCATCCTATCGGCGCATCTTGTAATGGGCACGTTACGATTTCTGCTCTTATGCGCAACATCGTATAAAGAAGATGACCACAGTGACGAATACGATGAGTACACCGAATTTGGTTTCCTCGCCTGACCTATAATGAATTATAAACATCTCATGTATTTTAGAATTCGTCGATAACTAATAAATAAATAAATACCCGATGAAGAAATACTGCTCGACATTGAGGAATCGGTGCTAGTTCCGTCGTTATTTACAGACGACGAGCCTTTTCTATTTGGGTTGGAATTTCTGTTTTGCTTGTAATTGTCTTTAATTTTTAATTTTAGGGAAAAATTGTTCTCCAAATTTTTCAATAAGTTGTCGTCACAGTTGTATCTTATAAAAAAATCGAATTTAAAATGAGAATCATTGTACCGAATGGAAAAAACGATAATTAAAAATAGAAGGCGATTAAATATAATTTATCAATTAATCGAATATAAATCATGTCTTGATAAAGAAATTCTTACTCATCAATCAATGTCATCTATTGCAACCACAATTTTTGAGTTAAAATGCATTATTAAACTACTACGCAATTAATATTATAATTAATATAATATTAATATTAAATGCCATACAATTGGAATTTTTGCTTACACAAAAAACATCTGCTGATCGTAATCGGACATTTGAAATTGTCGAACCTTTTCCATGGTCTCCATCACTTTGCTGATGTTTTGGCCGGGCATGTGGCAATTGACGAGAATATTTTGGGCCAGTGCGACGATACTGTTGATTTCTTGAATTTGCGTCGCCAATTTATCTCGCTTGTCGAGTATCTTGTCCATTATCATCGATTTTATTTTAGACGTGAGTTTGGCTTCCTGCAACTGCAATTTGGCGTGCAATTCCAGAAACGACTTGTTGATTTCCTGCTCCACATTTTCGGCGTTCAAAATAATGCTATCGTTTTTGTTGGCAATTTGTTGTTGGACTTTCTGAAATAAACAAAAATTAATAACGATTATGTTACCAGTGAGTTTGTTTTTTGTTAGTTGTTAGTTGTTAGTTGTTAGTGTGGTAGTAACATTCCTAGCCAATGCAAATTAAATGTTGTATCAACAATTTTGAAACACAAATTCCATAAACATTTTCAAACACCAAACAAATTACCTACGCAACTCTAGAACAATGAAAGAAGTTAATTATTTTTACAATGTATTATTCATTGGAACTAATTTTAAAAACTTTAAACATCATTGTTTTAGTACAATTTATTGCCCCCTGTGTTTAATTTCATATTTTTGTGAACACCTATTATTAGTATTATTTTAGGGAACTCTGTATTTAATAAAATAAATTTAAAATGAATACCATTGAAGTGCAGTCTTATTGGTGAGTGATCGTATGTGCATATTGTGCATGTATCACACTTCACACCATTCGCAATTCGCACCCGGAGCTGATGGTGGTAACGCGCAGGAGGGGCCGAGCAGTTAGGACTTGCTGATCTAACAAGATCGACAGTCGCCCATGAGATGTATTAAAAGTCAGACACGCGCACATAAAATTACTGAAAATTCTATTCTTTCTCGTTCTTTCGGCTATAATGAGGAGACCGTCGTATTGTGTCCACGCGGTGCTCTTTATGTTGGGATATTTGATCATTACGGGTGAGTATTTTTGTAACTGGAATGGGTAATGTATAACTGGCAACTCTATGCGTACTGTACGTACAATTATTAAATAAAAATGGGTGTAACCACCATATTACACTGCTGTTAGTGCTAATAGAAAAAAGGTGGTGTTTAAGATATATAATTTTTTACAATGGTATGTATTGCATATGGAATTATACATTAAATGCAGTGAAAATTGCAAATATTAAAAAATCACTGCAGTAAGTACAACCGCCGTCAGTGTTAGATATATTATTATCTGCTTGAACCTCATCTCTACAAACAAAATCTAATTAATAAGTATTCATTTTGATTAAATACAATTAAAATCGATTTGCGCAGTTTCCGCACAACGTGCACGAGAAAACTTTTCTAGATCTAGATCTAGATAATTCACAATGTAGGAAATATAATTTAGATGGTCTACAATTCACTCGTCAGAAGCACAATTCCATTCCGAATATTCTGACGTGGTGTTTTCAGTGTTTTCGAAAATTGCAACAAAAATTCTTGTAATCGCACTTTATTTATTGTTCATTTTTAATATATATATATAGTTTTCGCCGAGTAAACACTATGACCACAGATCTATGACTAATGGACGTGCGTGAAAAGTAAAAGTTGAGCGATTGTCAATGCACCGCACCGTTTGATTTGATCCAGGATCCAGAAAAGGGAATTTGCATTAAAAAATGCACTCTTAAGTATTTTACAAAAAAATAATTTAAAAGCGAATCAAATTAAATAATTCTAATGTAGCCGAAGACGTTTACCTAAATATTTTTACATTTAATAAATAATAAACTTTGGACGTACTTGTTCTAAGGTAAGGTGTTTTGTTGGTTTACAAGTATAACTTATAATCAATCAATCAATCAATCAATCAATCAATCAAGCGTTCATTTATTCTATTAAGTGACAACGACTTCTGATTTATCAGTTATTACCCCTGCAATTGATATACAGCGAGACCCAAGTAGTATGTTGTCCGCCCGTCCGTCCGTCCATCTGTGTGCACATAAAAGAATGCATTCAATTTAATAACTCGAAGCGGATGGAAATATAAACATGTTACATCTTCTGATCAATTACAGGGAAGAGAGAGTTATGTGAAACGGATACTTTACACTTTCGATTCAAACACCGACCGACAGACGCGGAAAATATACTTCTATACGTCTTTATGATCTAAAATTTGATAATTTACTCAACAACATCTTCGCTTGTTTAATTATTCGCTTATAATTCGTTTATTTCCACCACCATATTTTTCGTTAATATTTATTTCGTTGATTTTGCGGGGTGCGTTCCGCTATAAGCGTTTGAATAAAAGTTTCGGACGTTTAAGGTTGGAACCATACTTAATTATTATATCGTCGGAAGAAAGAATGCGAATGCGATCATCTAAATTCCAGTGCACGTTTTCTAATCGGGCAAATCGGCAGCGCTTAAATGCAATTGCGAATTACGTCGGTACAAATAGTGATGACGATAATGATGATGATGATGATGATACCGATGGTATTATGATATGGCGCGCCGATTTCATTTAAGCAATTCACGGAGATTTTGTATTTTATTGCTCATATGATCGACTAATCCATTTCAGTGCTCAGTGCTCAGTGCTTTGCCACGCAATCGATGATACGTTTTTTTTAGATGAGATTACTACATTTTTGTAATAAATTATTTTCAAATTATGCAAGTACTAAACTATTGATCGAATTACTGAATCTTCGACGTCCAATTAATTAAGTAGAGATTACATACGCACCACCATTAACAGTTACAGTTATATTATTAGATTTGTTGTTGGAAGAATTAACATTATTATATTTATTACGATTTTTTTAAGCTGTGCTTTTGGTATTCCATGTGCCGCGCCGCCATTTACATTTACATGTATTGTATGTACACACTAAAAATATACATCAATGTCTTGATATTTAATATTTAATTTGTTATATTATTTTATCCAATTATTGACGATTATTTGATATAGAAATTTTAATCTACCAATTTTTAACGACATTGTAACCGTGCAATATAATACGCTGGCAATAAAAGCATTTTCGTGTTCAACAAAAAAAAAATAAAAAGCATTTTATTTCCTAGTTCGATCATTTTTAAATAATATGTACTCATATTATAAAAAAAAATACAACGATTGGGTGTGCGATTGTGGCCGCCGGTGCTAATTAGACGGTGCGGATATTTCGTTAAACACTAAAGACATAATTATTTTAAATTGCTTCCAATGCATTGACACAGTTTTTCTATTTGTCGAAATTTCTGTTGCATTCCTAATTAAACCACCGGACGGCTCTGTGTACACAACAATTTTCTAGGTCATTAATTAATAATTGTTTTATATCTTATATTTTGATCGGAGCACGGATAAAATAAACAATCAAATAATTTACCACAATCGAAGGTTTTAATATCGCATTTTATCATTATTGTACACTTTAAGTAAATTAAATGCGTGCGTGGTCCATGCACACACATCACAACAGAGATTTGCTGCATGTGCACATGAAATCACCACACAGTTGTTTAAATTGCGGCCAAAGATACTATAAAATGCGCGCAGTATAGTATTACGAGAATTATAAAACTTGACATCGAAAGCACGTTGGGTGATCGGACGACAGATATTCTATACAATCTAATCGGCATTAAAATAGCAAAAATGAAGAAATCTCTTTACAACATTTTAAATAATAAACGTCCTCGCACTCCCAATACTAATTAAGTTGCACGTAGATTACAGATTACAACAGCCAATACAAATTGTAACGATTTAGTAAGTTCACGTAATATAAATCCTATATGTGTGTGTGTGTGTCTAACTTTACGGCTAAGGAATTATTTGAATTCTTTTAAGTGTATATTATTATTAATAAACAAATGCAAAACTATACTTCTAAACTATATGCAATTTAATATGTGTAGTACAATGTACATACACGTTCGTTAACTGTATTTATTTTGATGTATCAATTATTTGGTAAACTATTAAAAAAGTAATAATAAGTTAAGTTAAATGAACTTAATTGATTTCTGCCATATTATATGATATTGAAATGGAAATGGTACTTATTTTTAATTTATAAATTTAGTAAAAAATGATTGATAATATTACATTAACCCGTAATAATTAATATATAACTAACTAATAACTATTAGATGATGGATGGATGGATGGATGGATGGATGGGATGATGCGTGTTGCAAATACGTAGAAAATCAACGATTGGGAGAAGATGTAGCAGTTGGCCTTGAGGGTATCGCTTATTTCACTTTTGTGTTATAACTGAATACATGTAACCAACAGACGCAGAGTATTATCATCCTTGTTTGAAATATTAGACGTATGTATGTATGTATAACATGAATTGGGGATTATTGAGATACAATTTATATCCAAAGAATTATTTTTATAAAACATTTTCTATCGACAAGCTGCTTATTACAAAGTTCAAGGCGCTATATGGTAAAAGTGCAGAAAAACCGTCACGATATTTGCAAGAAATCTATCCGCGTTTTTAATAACACTAAATTCTTTTTTTTTTTTTCAAGAAACATCATACATTCATATTATCATATATAATAATAATAACATTGCTGTTTTAAGTCGTAGCATATTTGAATATTTATCTAAAGTCGGCCAATTTAAATACAGCTGAAATTTCGGAAACAAATGGACGGACGAGACAGACGACACATGAAGTCGAGGTCGGTTTGTTTTTAACAATTTCCATAAATCTCATCATCCATTCATTCTCGACATATATACTCGCTCGCTAATCGTTATGCGGAAGATGCTGGCTATTCTTTCTTCCGATGCAAAAAAAAATGGCCGACTCAAGGTGACCAACGGTCATTGCGATCACGATCGATGGGATGATGGACATATCACACATTTAATGTATAAAGCCATATTTCAAATTTTTAACTAATTATTATTGCGTCATCGTTTTTAATTGACGAACATAAAAACTGTTCGATCGCATTTCCATCGAATATTCATTTTGGCGACGAGAGTACTCATTTTAAAGCGTGTTTTCGGTCTTTTCCTATCGTGTTAATTAACAGCGTTCAATATATGATGATGATACATGCAACCAATTCACAAATAAAAGGTATATTATTAAACAAGTTATATGTTTTTAAACAACTGTTGTTTTATTTTAAACCGTGCGTTAAATGCAGCAGAGACAACTTTCTCCTGCCGCCGAGGAAAGGCAAGATTTCATTCAGTCGCATATAGTAAATAATTTACCCCAACGATTGATAATAATTTAATGTTGCTTTGCGCACATTTACAAATTAATTTATAATTTTTAATTGAATTCAAATCTAAATAAAATTATGCAACAATGAACGGTGTGTGTGTGTGTGTGTGTG
>JARJEC010053869.1:0-13082 GCA_030264575.1 Tachinus sp. AB-2021 | reverse complement strand
TTTTCTTAGTAGTCAAAACCAAATTTATCCGGCAAAATTATGTTTGAATTGTTTGGCCTTGAAGTATGTACAACTTTGACAACTATATTATACAAGTATATTGTGGGGCAAGATCTTAATGTATTTTCTAATCATTATTGGCTTGTACTAGTCTATAAATTTGGTAGAAACTAATTGGTATAATTTTAAATTTTAGAATGGGGAGAAACCAAAACATTTTTCTACAACACTAATTATGAACTATCTATACATACAGCAATGATCTAAAATTACATAATTTTACTTACTTAATTTAATTTAAATGGCATTTTGAACAGTACGACGATTGCTATTATTTAAATAACTAACTACCTGGCAGAACTAATTTATAATAACACATTATTGAACTTTCTTTGTTTAATAATATTGTATATTTGGCGGCCTCGCAGAAACATTTAGTTATTTTTGTTTGTTAATAGTGTTGGTCAAAACGTGATTCTTTTGTATGTGAATAAATATTCGAGTTGAGTCAGATGTTAACACTCAGATGTTAATACTCAAATCTGCTATCACAGATTTGCCTTTTTCAAAGTAGCATTAATTTAGCATTGCCATAACTTCATTATTTGTTATTATCATTATTACGCTTTGTCAGATTGTAGTTTATTCTAATTAATCAATGTACTCTAACGACTTTCTTATTAGGAATATGCCATTGAATCTTAATTCCTTTTGCCATATTAAAAATAAACTTATATAATTTAACAACATAATATACATCACCTTTAGCAAGTTTACACACAAATTAATTGCAAATGATTATATTAACCTTCAATAAAAAAAAAATAATTACAAAAATCAATCATTTTAGCAATACACATCATCTCTTTTATTATTTCTTAACACTCGAATGTGTTTCGTCAGATAAACATAATAATTGTTGTATTTGATATTGTCTCATCCATCTCTTGGTAAAACTTCTTAATAATTGGGGTTAAAAAGGCACTTGGTGTAAAATACTAAGTATTATTTGTATCTTGACAATAATTGTATGGAATTGAAACATGTCAAAATAAATAAATTAAAATTAAAATACAATAAAACTTACACCAAGTGCCTTTTTAACCCTAATTATAATTTTTGTAATTAGTTTAAATACTTAAGTCGGTTACTTTCAACTCAATTAAAACTATTTATAGTAGAATAGTAATTATTACATTTTATCACTACAATAATAATATTAAAATCAAATAATCTCAAACTGTTTGAATAAAAAAATAATACTAGTAATTAATAGAAGTAAGTTAATTTTTTTTAACAGATAAATCAAATGTTTATTAAAATAAAAATATTATTAATACTTCACTTATGGATAACGACTTATTTCTTCGGAAAATGATTATACACGGAGGGGATTATACAAAATCGTTCATATTTTTATTGATGAAACCAAACATTAACAAAGAAGACACTAGCTATGACTTGTATTACAACTATCATAATTTTTGTTATTTATCTGCGTGTTCTAACAAGTGTTGTATTTTAATGTGTTTGTTGAATACAATTTTCATTAAAAGTTTTTTACTATCCTTGAAATATTCAATATGCTGCTTGATATAGGAAAACTGGGCACAGGGAGGTACACTCGACGTCCTGGTCCAGGTTGCTCGTGCTGCACATCTGTAAAAGACAATAAGTTTTTGATTTTGCAGTGTCTCCGAGAATGTCACCAAACCATAGTTGAACAGTTTCAAAAAGTTAAAATTGTGTGATACACAAAATGATTATAATTTGTTAGAATGCATCAAAATTAAAAATAACATCATTGGCGTTCTCTTTTTAGATAAATTAAGATTTTCTTTGCAATCACCAGATGAATAATATGAAGCCTGAAGAACGCAGAAGGGAAAAGTATTCTTCAGTCACAGTTGTTTAGCATTACAAAGTTTAAAGAGAGAATGTTATGGCTTGGCCTGAAATTTTGTAAAATAAATTAAATTTCTAAGGAACCTTAAATATAAATTTTGTCGTTCTTTTTGCACCATTTGTTACGCCAGAATAATGCAAAAATTCATATACGTGGTATTTGAAGAAACTGACACGTTCAGAATGGCCGGTCATGAGTTCTGATATGAATCCCAAAAATAAAGCGTGTTGCCCAATGCATTCAGAATTAAGAACGGCACTAAAGGAATGGGACAGCATTGATTAAAATGTAATTTTACTACATTTGTTACAAATACTAGAAAACCTTAATTAATTAAAAATACTTTTAATGTTTTTTAATCTATTTTGGTTCGGTTAGTGCGCCACTTTTTGGTTACTATTTTTTGTAACTCAGTGTATATAATTTTTTTCTATCGTAAGTAATATCATATATCAATCAATATACTTCTATGACCATACAATAATTTTAGTTTTATTGAATAACCTAGTGGCAACTCCCTAATATTTAAATTATTAAATTAAACTATTACTCATGGTTGCATATGTAATCATGTAATAAACTAATATTAACGAGCATTTAATTTAAAAAAAAAAACTTAAAAAACAAAATAAATGCATATTATTATTTTTTTCACAAAATATTTTGATTATATCTTTACGTGTATTAATTATCTAAGAAAACATAAATTAATGTTTAACATTATATTTTTACATACTTACTTTATTTCTTAAGAAGAAGATACAGCTGTACAGAAATAAGATGAACCAGGTCGGTTAGACTTTCAAGTGGTTGTAGGAGTGGCGCGAGAATATGCAATTTGCACCAATGCATGTTTACCCAACCTTTACGGCACAAGAAATTGAATTTTTATTCAATTGATTTCTGCCGAACTTAAATTATTTTTAATGAATTTTGATTCTATCTCTTATTTCATTTTTTTTTAATTGCAGGTTATCTTTCTTGCAATTTTACCATTTAAAAAGTATATAATGTTATCAGAGTGGATTTTTGGCAGAGGCGATGCTACATATAAACGGACGACCGATTCAGGTAAATATAGAAACTTTCTAGCAAAAAAAAAGAAAACAAAGTTACTTAAGACGTTCCAAGTACTTTCATTTGAAGGATTAGCAAGGATTTGTTGGCATTTTTATTATATATTATGTTCTGCAGAAAATTTAAGTAAGTAGCGTTTGTTTAATCGATTTGGTAAAACAACAGAACCTAGAAACATGTCGCCTATAATACCCATCCAAAGGTTTAACAAAAAACATATGTGGTTCTATTTGCCCAATAAACCATATCAAGCCACTTTTGGTGAATTCTTCCAAACATACAATGTGAAGGAATCTTGAGATTTAAACATGCTTTAACCTAGAAACGTTGCGCTTTGGTTGCAACACGACATACCTGGATAAAATGTATGTCGGCTAATTGCGTTAAAGTAACTAACCATAGCAAACAAAACATTGATTTAGAAAAACAATTTGTTTTGTAATTTATTTGAATTCTTTATACTTTAAGCTGCATTTATGCAGTGGTTTCAGTAGTGAACATAGAAATTAAAATAAGCACAGAAACGTGCCTACGGCATGTAACCGCTCATGTAGCTGCGGTTTTGGTTTTGAATTTGAAATAAAAACTGCAACTACTCATGTAGTTACATGCTATGCGCACGTTTCTGTGCTTTTGTTAATTCATATGTTTACAACTAAAATCGTTGCATAAATTGAGATTTATTAAGTAAGTTTCTATGCCACAAAAAGCAATATTGTTCCATCTACTGTAATAAAATAAATAATATAAATAATAAATACATTTTTAATGAGTCTTTGAGAAATAAATTTAAATTTTCTGTAAATTTATTTGTTTCGTACATTTTCTGTTCAAATAGATTGTTTTAATAAGTTTTAGTATCATAACAACGTCTTGTAAGAAAATGTTTCTTAAGAAATGTGTTTAGAGTTTATGGAACATTTTTAATAATAATGTTTAGATTACCAAGCCGCTTGAATAAATAATATATAAAGTACTGCTCAGTATATAAAAAAAGGAAAAATAACATAATCAGAACGTACGTATAATGCCTAATACCCTCCAAAAGGCATAGTAAGTAAAATAACGGCTGAAATCTGTTACTACCCTCCGACCTATTAAGTCGGGGCTGTTGCTCACCCCTGTTTGGTTTTGTAGGAGAACTTTGTTAAACATGGTATCATTTTTGTTGTGTTGCATTTAGTTAGTCATGTTCAATTAGTTTTTTTAAATTACAACCTCCTTATTTGTTTTCATTTAACGATAGTGATATATTGTTTGCTTTATTAAGTACATTAATTTATCATTACAAATTGGCCCTTACTGGCTCGTTCCAGAACAACTAAAATTTTACTTAAAGTAAAAACTGTAAAAATGGCTATCTCGTTGGAACAGTTAGCTTCCGTAAAACATTTAACTAACGTCTTTCCCAACAAAATGTGATCCAGAAACAGTTTGTGCTTTTCTGGACGGTGTGACAATTTCTGCAAAATTAGTAAAGGAATCACAGAAAACAATACCATTACTTGATGGCAAAGGTTATACATGATAAATTAGTGCTAAAAACACAATTAATATCTGTGAAAACGCCATGAAAGCTATTTTAAAGAAATGTGTTTAAAAAAAATCGGCTTATTGTATATAGGTAGGTAAGAGCAATACAATTTTAAGAAAAAACTGTTTTCTGAAAACGCTCGAAAACTTCAAAAATACAAAGAGTAAATTTTATAAAATTTTGACCATTTAATAAAAAAAATGTTGAAAAAAGAAAAGATTGCAGCATATTCAACAAAAAAGAATATACTAAGTTACTATGGATGCAAAAAGCCAAGATATGTACGCAGAAACTATCCCACCGGTAATAGTAGGTCTGCAGCACCTACTTGTCCTACGGTTGGATTTTGTGGCGATAACTTAGGACTTTAAATACGTGACCAATCAACACTGCAGATTTTTGCTGGAGAAGCCCCGGGTACATCTAGATACAAGCGCTACATCTAGTTTGGCAATGTAAGAGCTGTACCATGCGCCCAAATAACAAGAAAACGTGTTTCAAGAAAAAAAAAATAATAAAAAGATTGGTTGATAGTAATTGTCGTCAAGAAAATGTTCTCTTTACGACAACATTGGTAAAAATAAAAGATAAATTAATTTCTTTCACATTTGTTATGATGCCTGACCTTCTAATGCTGAAATAGATTTTGTAGAAAGTGATTTAGAATCTTTGACAGAAAACCTGATTTTTTGCTTAAACGACGACATTTGAGAGAAACAAAGAAATTCAAAAGCAACCAGTCAAACCAAATCTAAGGTAAGTTGTTTTAACTTTATCTCTAAAAGGGACACAGAAGAACATTAAACCAAAATTTTCCCAATGTCGTTTTCAATTAATGATACTCTACTACGTAGATATTTTAAGGTAAACATAAAAATAATGCATTGGACATATTTCATATTTTAATAAATCAAGAACTCTTTATAACTTGCCAAGACCGACATTACCAAAACATGACGGCAAATGACAAAATAGAAATAGAAAAGATATTTGATAATTTAACCATGGTTTCTCTAGACTTACAAAAAAAATTTCTACAAAATGATAAATCAGTTCGATGCAATCTAAAACTTCATACTACGCCAAGCAAACCATGAACTGTTACTACTGCATATGTTTTAGAAGCAGCTTTACTACAGAGGTAAAGACCTGATCAAGTACATTCTACTCCAGTTTATCATCATTTTGCAAAATCCGTGAAATTTAAAAACTCAACTTTCTATTCTAATTGGTACAAAGAATACTTTGAAAACTTTCAGTTGTTAGATTTATCTACCTAACTTTAGATAAAAAAGGAATCATCATTGTTCAGCAACTAATGTCCAGCAGATTGATAACTACGTAACTCCTTGATGATCTTTGAGATGATTGGGCCTCACAAAAATGTTGTTTATGTGATTAGCGTCACCCGCCGGACGGGCAGCTTTACTGGGAAGTTCGTTACTTTGGATGTTAAGGTGACCCGGCGTTCAGTCAAAGATAATAAAATCGAACAAAGTGGTTTGTATGAGGTGGAGAAGACAGCGGGGTAAGTGTCCCGTTTTCAAAGTGAAATCAGGTCCATGAGAATTCTGACTCTTGGCAAAATCTAGAAAAGAACATTCCAAAATCCGATTTTAATTACCTTTGGAAGATCTATGCTCCTTGTCATTATCTGCTCCTGCGCTTGGACGCACCGGAATTGATGTTTGTTTTTTCTTTACTGCATTTGATTGTAAGTAAAAAAATGAGAGGTGGCGAAGCTGCTTTTGAATATAAAAGTCCAATGGTTGGAGTTTGCACAACCAGTTTTTTGCATCAAAGTAAGATATCTTTTTTTTCGTCATCAGCTCTTTGATTGCAAACTCTAGTTTATAAATAAGGCAATTTCACCTTGAGGAGTGCTGACCACCACAATTTAGGCACAAGATAAGTTCTATGCAAAGAACCTGCATGCACCGATTAACCGCAAGCACATATTTGCTCTATAGAGCATCGAACGTTGGTGACCAAACTGTTGCCTTTATAGAAGTCACCCCTTATAGTGATAGAAAGTACGAGTGTATTGAAAGTTAATATATGGTTATTTGTCGTCGTATGCATAACATTTCTATTGCTAGAAATCATTGGTGACACTTTAGATTTTCCTGATTTTTTTTAAGGAACAGTTTAAAAAATCTCTGCAATAGATAATTCCTCTAAAGTTATTGAACGTTCCGTGGGCTTGAACTAAGTACAAAATCAGCTAGTCGGATAACTTTGAGCAGCTGCACTGACTGTGCTCGGGAGGAGGTTTTGATTAGAAAAACGCCTTTTACTTTTTTAATTGACTTTGACTCGCCAATTAAAGTGTATATACTTTTTTTAATTAAAACCTGCCAACTTTTTCAAAGTTGCCCTCTTTCTAGAAACGGAAAGTACGGGTGGCTAAATTTACCGAAGAAGCACCGATGACTGATCCGACTTCTAAACAACCGCCTGCACTGCCATTAAAGCACCGATGTATTCCTCCCCCACACCGTAAACGTTAAAAAATTAAAAAATACCAAAGTCTGGTATGCTGTGAGCATAAGAAAGTCATTCCATTTTCAGTCCCTTTTCACATTTGGGTTTGTCAACGGTAATCTAGTTAGGAAGTGAAAAGAAAAGACAAATGATTTGAGCTATTGTATAGTAAGATATTGTGAAAGAAGGAAATCTTATGGTAGGGAACCAGGAGTATTTCGATGTAATCAAGCTTTGCTCCTTGTAGCTACGTCAAGGTGTGAGGGAGTTATATATTATTTGCTTTATTAAATGAATTAATTTACCGCGGATTCAAAGATAATTATTCAAAGATAAAGATCATTTGATAATTTAATGATTTAGTAACTTCAATAAATGAATTGCAATATTCAATATAGAATATTAAAAATGTTATTAGAAAGGAACTAGATTTTGTTTTTTAATAAAAATATATAAAGCAATAAATATTACTGTTTATAAAGAGAAATAAATTTGTAATGTAAAATAATATATATTACTAATTTTGAAACTGTTTTTAGTGAGTCGTAAACAAATATGAAAATATTATATAATCAAAACGAGGAGTGAAACATTGCAAGTAGATAAATGTTATCTCGCACTTGATACCTTGTATTAGATAACATATTGTATTTCTATATAAGTTTAATAATTTCAGTATAGAATCAAAATTCTCTCTACGGCGGCAACTCATTGAAAATGAGTACTCTTAAAATATTATTTGCAGTTATCTCAATCTTAAGTTTAGCAAATGGAGCAAAAATTTTGTGCATTTTTAATATGGCGTCCTATAGCCATTATATTTTGGGCCATAGGTTATTAGAAGAATTGTCATTTAAAGGACACGATGTAACTATGGTAAGTCCTTATAAAAATGACAATGTAAATAAGCACTATAACAACGTCCAGTTAGAAAATATGAAAGAAGATTTTGAAAGTAAGTATTTTGATAAATAAATTAAAAATTAATACATTTTTAATCAATTTATTTCAAATTAAAGAAATGATGGCAAATGATGATGTAAATATGATGGAAATGTTGAATATGTCTCCATTTTTCATGAATGTGTTTATTCACGAAATGGGTTTATTTGCAACCGATTATACATTAAAACATCCAACTTTTCAAAAACTTCTTAATAACCAATACGATGCTGTGATTATAGAAGCATTTTATAATGATGCTCTCAGAGGTGTTTGCGATCATTTTAAAGCGCCTTGCATTGCTATGAGTACAATTGGCTCAGGTCTCATTAACGATTACTTGGTTGGTAATCCAATTTCCTCTGCTTATAATCCAGATTTCCTTTTAGGCTACTCCACTCCAATGACATTTTGTCAAAGAATTTATAATACCGTTTATCAAACTTTCCAAATCATAGCCAGAGATTTTGTATTCATGAGAAAGCAAAATACTCTCATGCACAAATATTTTCCCAATGCACCACATGTAGATACCTTGAATAAGAATACGTCCATATTATTTTTAAATTCTCATCCCAGTGTAATACCACCTATGCCGTACACACCAAACACAATTGAAATTGGAGGATTCCACGTTAGACCACCCAAAAAGCTTCCTGCTGATTTACAAGCATACATGGATGGAGCCAAGAACGGAGTTATTTTGTTTAGTTTGGGTTCAAATGTTAAAAGCAAAGATCTTCCCGAAGCAAAAAGAAATGCTATATTAAAAGCATTTGGGAAGCTAGATATGAAAGTGTTGTGGAAATTTGAAGAAGATGATTTACCTGGAAAACCAGTTAATGTAAAAATATCAAAGTGGCTACCTCAACAAGACATCTTATGTAATTATGTTTTTTTTAAATATTTTTATAGCATAATATAATTTTGTTGTTCAATTTTAGCTCATCCAAATTTAAAATTATTCATTACACACGGTGGACTGCTAAGTACTTTAGAAGCAATACACCATGGCGTGCCGTTGATCGGAATACCATTTATGGCTGACCAAAAATTTAACATTGCTAACAATGTAAAACTTGGCATTGCTGTACAAGTTAACTTTGACGAATTAGATGAAATAACCCTTACCGAAGCAATGTCTAAAGTTTTGAAAAACAAATCGTTAGTATAGTAATATATTATAAAAAAAAATTATTGTTAAACTAATTCAAATTTTAGGTATTCTGAAAACATGAAATATCGTTCAGAATTAATACACGATCGACCAATAAAACCTTTAGATGCTGCAGTGTATTGGACCGAATATGCGATAAAACATAAAGGTGCCCCACATTTGAATTCACCTTCGCACGAATTAAATTATTACCAAGCGTCTCAAATAGATGTGAAAATATTTTTCGCATTGATTACTATTGTTCCATTATTATTATTATCATGCGCAATAAAGAAACTGTTTTGCAAGAAAAAATGTTGTAAAGCGGCGGCAACCAATGCAAAGAAAATAAATTAAATTGTATTTATAATTTGTAATTGTTTATAAATAAATTAAAATTATTTTTTTTTTGTATATAATTTCATTTTCATAAACAACCTTTTTGATTTTTGATTAGTTTTAGTAATCAGGTTATTTCAAGTCAAACCAAGTCCAAGCTTATATGATAGTTATAAAATTACATACGGCACTTAGTTAATTGACATTGAATAATAAATAAGTTTATTGCCGAGGTTTGCCTTCATTACGATTAGTACCTAACTAGGCGCTTTGCGTAGCGTCGACCTTCTTATATACGATTCGCTTCGTTTCATTGTGGTTTCACCTAGGCGGAATTTATTATATTTTATTCTGACCCTTAATAGTAAATTTCATAAACAGAATTTAACTCATATAATTAAAATTAAAACTGGATAAGGTTTGAATAAATATTTTTTTATAAATAATTTAATTAAAATTATTTTTATGTTCATGTCATAAGCTATATTTAATAAAGCGGAGTTTACATTACGTGCTCAATTTTATTATTTATTACTTTGATTATGATATCAAATAAAAAAATCACACTGACGATTGTGAATATAGCATTCAAATTTTATAATAAAATGACATGTATTCCAGAACAGTAAATGAATGAATAACGTCAAACTTGAAACGGTTTTAATTTGTGAAAAAAGAGCTTGATATGCTTTTTTACATAAAACAATATTTGTAACACATAAATTGGTTTATTAAACAGTTTTTTTATCGTTTTGGTAACTATATTCGACATTTTTTTCGTCCTGAATACGTCTTAAGCGATTCTTTATCATCTTTACAAACCCGTACACAGGAGATACAAGTGTGAATATTATTCCTGTAAATAGAAATGCAACATCCAACAAGTAATATTGATACCAATACAAATCAGCTCCTTTAGTTCGCAAGTGTGGAGCTCCATTATGTTCGATTACATATTCAACCCAATAAACAGCTGTATCTAAAGCCGACAACGGTCTATCTTTGAACAACTTGGAAGCTTCTTCCGATCTTTGTTTGTACCTGCAAATAATAAGATATGTAGTAGTAGTAATAGTAGTAGTAATTTTATTTGTTTGGTTTTAACCAACTGGTCATCGACCTCAAGGTCTTTCAGCCGTGTTTATGTAGTTATGTATGTGCTGTGTTAGAGTTTATTACTCTAAAAACTTCCAGAGACAGATAACTAAAGCGCCATTAATTATTTTGCCATGGCAATTGGTTCCGTGATGCGGCCCAGATATAAGTACAATAAATAATAATAATAATGTATGTTAATGCACCTACCCTTCATTTTTATCTAATAACTTTATCAAAGCATTTGAAAATCTTTGATAAGTTATTTGAGCATACTCTACTTTAATGGCTAAACCCATCGCTTCAGATGTTTTCATATTCAAATGATGATCTCCTAAAATAGGAATGCCCAGCCAGGGTACTCCACAATATATTGCTTCTTGACTTCCCATTAATCCGCCATGAGTTATTAAAAGTTTTACTTTAGCATGACCTCAAAATTAAAAATATAAAATATACAAATTTTTTATTTTATTAATAGTTATTTAATGATTTAGTTTGTTAATGAAAGCAATTAATAATTGAAACTGTTTAAAATATGAAAGCATGATTTGGCTGCTAACCAATCATCGTTATAATACTTTCATAATTTGAAACGCCAACGAATTTGAAAGTGGAGCCAGTTTCTAATCTAGAGCAGCTCGCTATTTTGTTGACAACAGTAAAATATTGGGTAGCAGAGTATGAACGAAACAATACAAGCTGTCAAAAAAATCTACAAAATCTACGTTGAAAATGCGCAAGCAAGCAGACATGGTCGGCATTTCAAAAAGTAGTGCACACTGATTGAAAATTTTGAGATAATAAAGCTGTGCGCAAGATTGGTGCAGCGATTGCTCACAATGAAATAAAATTAGCGTCGTGAGAAAATTTGAATCAAGTGTGTGGCAAAATTTTATAGCAATAAAGTTTCACAACTAAGGAACGATCAAAACAATTGACAAAAAGTTGAGAATTTGCTTTAGAATACGCTAAAAGACAGTTTTGCAGGCAAAATCGTGACGTTAGCTTTAAGGGGTGCACGTGCGATAGGTTTTGCTGATTTCCTTCAGAAGAAAAACATAATAAATTGCTAGTATTATGCAAATTTATTCAAGCGTTAAAAAAAACAAGAAAAAACGGCCGATTTTCTTAAAAAATGTTTTGTTTTATCAAGACATCAATTCACGCATTTGCTATTGCTTCAATAAGCTACAGTTTGAATTGTTCTCGCACCATATTCGTCAGATTTATACTCTTAAATTATTTCCTGTTTCCAAACTTGAAAAATGGCTTTATTGTAAAAAAAAGCCAACAATGAAGAGGGAAGTCTGCGGTTGATTGATATTTTGAGAAGCTCGATATTTCTTACTGTCAACATGAAGGAAAGGAAAAAAGGTTTATGACTACTAAGAAATGAAAATATTTTTTTTCCATTTTTTTGTATTCTCTTTGTTTGGATGGGTACCACTCTTGTACTGTATACTTACATAATATATCTATTTCTGGCATTTGTTTTTCAAAATGTATATTTGAAGGAATTCTAAGTGTTTCATTAAAATCTTTTGTGTTAGCTTTCCAAATAACTTTATAATCTAAATCACCCAAAGCATCAAACATACATTGTAACTTATCATTGTCAAACTTGTTCGTTTTTATATGTCCCATTGTTAGAAATATGATTCCAATTTTATCCGTCGTCATTATTTTTTCAAATTTCTTAAATAAAAATGAAAATCAGGCTACAAAAATGTTTTTAATCAAAATAAATTAAATACCTCAGGCAACGGTTTAGAATCTGTCATGTGTAAGCCACCAACTTCAACAAAATTAGGAACTGTTGGTCTTGGAAAGTTTATGCTAAAATGGCTATTAACCAACATTAAACTAACGTTGTGCATCAATGTTTTTAAAGATGGCATGTCCTCTCCGAAGAAGTTTCTTGCTATTGTATCTGAGTTCCACACCGAAATCATTTCATGCCTATTAGAGTAAAAAATGAGTTATGTCTAACTGAAATAATGTTGTAAGCCGCGCTGACAAACAAATTACAAGTTTCAATGGTAGATACCTAGCTCGTTACAATACATCAACCTCTCATTCTAACGCTGTGTGTCAAACGAGAACGCGCAGCAACAATTAATTTTTTATTATACGTATAATAACATAAAATAATAATGACAAACGAGAGGTAGATTTGATTTCATCAGTAAAAAAGATAGAGATACATCGTATGCTGCGCTCCGGACCGTTTTTAAAGTAGGAAAAAAGCGTTCTAGTTCTATACACTTTAGTTGTCAAATAATTGACTTCAGAGGTGCTGAGTAAAAATTAAGTAATATTTTGAGGCAATTTTTATAAACGGAAGTTATTAAAACATCAAATTAATTTTAAAAAAATTTTAATTGCAAAGTTTTAAAATAAAATATTATAAATATTTAAATATTTTTCAGTGTAATACTTACAAGATTTTTATTAAAATATTTAATGCAGTGTTTATAAATCTTTCAAACAGATTCATATCATCTAAATAGGATACAAAGTAACTAGGAATGTATGATGGATTATCA